>PJEM01015706.1:0-28900 GCA_004023845.1 Helogale parvula | reverse complement strand
AATAGCCAAAACATGGAAAGAGCCTAAATGTCCATCACCTGATGAGTGGATCAAGAAGATGTGGTATATATACAATGGAGTATTACATGGCAATGAGAAAGAATGAAATATGGCCATTTGTAGGAAAGTGGATGAACCTCGAGGGTGTCATGCTAAGCGAAATAAGTCAGGCAGAGAAGGACAGATACCATATGTTTGCACTCATAGGTCTAACAGGAGAACAGGAGAAACCTAATGGAGGACCAGGGGGAGGGGAAGAGGGAAAGAGAGTTGAGGAGAGAGAGGGACGCAAAACTTGAGAGACTATTAAATACTGAAAACGAACTGAGGGTTGAAGGGGGAGGGGGGAAAAGAGGTGGTGGTGATGGAGGAGGGCACTTATGGGGAAGAGCACTGGGTGTTGTATGGAAACCAATTTGACAATAAACTATTTAAAAAAATTTTTTTAATTAAAAAAAAAAGAGTCTCTCATGATTTGCCTCATTCCATCTCCCTCTTTTTCCCCCCTTCCCCTCCACATGGTCCTCTGTTAAGTTTCTCCTGTCCACTTATGAGTGAAATCAGGGTATCTGTACTTTTCTGCCTGACTTATTTCACTTAGCATGACACCCTCGAGTTCCATCCACATTGCCACAAATGGCCAGATTTCATTCTTCCTCATTGCTATGTAGTACTCCATTGTATATATATAAACCACATCTTCTTGGTCCATTCATCAGTTGGTGGACATCTAGGCTCTTTCCATGATTTGGCTGTTGTTCAAAGTGCTGCTATGAACATTGGGGTACACGTGTCCCTGTTCATCAGCACCTCTGTATCCCTTGGGTAAATCCCTAGCAGTGCTATTGCTGGGTCATAAGGGAGTTCTATGGATAGTTTTTTGAGGAACCTCCACACTGTTTTCCAGAGCGGCTCCACCAGTTTACATTCCCACCAACAGTGTAGGAGGGTGCCCGTTTCTCCACACCCTCGCCAGCATCTATAGTCTCCTGATTTGCTCATTTTAGCCACTCTGAACAGCATGAGGTGGTATCTCAGTGTGGTTTTGATTTGTATTTCCCTGATGATGAGTGATGTTGAGCATCGTTTCATGTGCCTGTTGGCCATCTTGATGTCCTCTTTGGAGAAGTGTCTGTTCATATCTTCTGCCCATTTCTCCACTGTATTATCTGTTTTTCTGGTGTGGAGTTTGGTGAGTTCCTTGTAGATTTTGTATGCTAGCCCTTTAACCAATATGTCATTTGCAACTATCTTTCCCATAACGTTAGTTGCCTATTAGTTGTTTTGATTGTTTCCTTTGCAGTGCAGAAGCTTTTTATCTTGATGAGTTCCCAGTAGTTCATTTTTGTTCTTGATTCCCTTGCCGTTGGGGATGTGTCGAGCAGGAAATTGCTGTGGTTGAGGTCAAGGAGGCTGCTTCATGCTTTCTCCTCTAGGGTTTTGATGGTTTCCTGTCTCACATTCAGGTCCTTCCTCCATTTTGAGTTTATTTTTCTGTATGGTGTAAGAAAGTGGTCTAGTTTCATTCTTCTGCATGTTGCTGTCCAGTTCTCCCAGCACCACCTGCTAAAGAGGCTGTCTTTTTTCCATTGGATACTGTTTCCTGCTTTGTCAAAGATTAATTGGCCATACATTTGTGGATCTAATTCTGGGTTCTCTATTCTATTCCATTGGTCTTATATGTCTGTTTTTGTGTCAATACTATACTGTCTTGATGATGACAGCTTTGTAGTAGAAGCTAACTCTGGGATTGTGATGCCTCCCGCTTTGGTTTTCTTCTTCTATATTACCTTGGCTATTTGGGGTCTTTTGTGGTTCCATATGAATTTTAGGATAGTTTGTTCAGCTTTGGAAGAATGCTGGTGCCGTTTTGATTGGGATTGCATTGAATGTGTAAATTGCTTTGGGTAATAATGACATCGTAACAGTGTTTATCATTTTGATCCATGAGCATACATTGTTTTTTCATTTCTTTGTGTCTTCTTCAATTTCTTTCATAAGTGTTCTATAGTGTTCATTGAACAGATCTTTTACTACTTTGGTTAGGTTTATCCTAGGTCTTCTATAGTTTTTCATGCAGTTGTGAATGGGATCAGTTTCTTGATTTCTCTTTCTGTTGCTTCATCATTGGTGTATAAAAATGTAACCAATTTCTGTATGTTGATTTTTATACCCAGCGACTTTGCTGAATTTATGGATCAGTTCTAGTACGCTTCTGGTGGAGTTTGTCGGATTTTCCATGTAGAGTATTATATTGTCTCTGAAAAGTGAAAGTTTGACTTCATCTATGCCAATTCTAATGCCTTTTATTTCCTTTTGTTGTCTGATTGCTGATGCTAGGACTTGCAGCACTATATTAAACAACAGTGGTGAGAGTGGACACCCCTGTCGTGTTCCTGATCTCAGGGAGAAAGCTCTCAATTTTTTCCCCATTGAGGATATTAGCTGTGGGCTTTTCCTTAATGGCTTTTATGATGTTTAAGTAAGGTCCTTCTATCCCGGCTTTTTCAAGAGTTTTTGTTAAGAAAGGATGCTGTATTTTGTCAAATGCTTTTTCTGCATCTATCGACAGGATCATATGGTTATCTTTTCTTTTGTTAAAACGACGTATCACATTGATGGATTTACGAATATTGAACCAGCCCTGCAACCCGGGAATGAATCACACTTGATCATGGTGGATAATTCTTTTTATATGCTATTGAAGTGGATTTGCTAGTATCTTGTTGAGTATTTTTGCATCTGTATTCATTAAGGATATTGGCCTGTAGTTCTCTTTTTTTATTGGGTCTCTGGTTTGGGCATCAAGCTGATGCTGGCTTCATAGAATGAGTCTGAAAGTTTTTTTTCTATTTCAATTTTTGGAATAGCTTGAGAAAAATGGGAATTAACTCTGCTTTAAATGTCTGGTAGAATTCCCTTGGGAAGCCGTCTGACCCTGGGCTCTTATTCGTTAGATTTTTGATAACTGATTCGATTTCTTCACTGGTTATGGGTCTATTCAGATTTTCTCTCTTCCCCTTTGAAGTTTGGTAGTGCATGTATGTTTAGGAATTTGTCCATTTCTTCTGGGTTGTCCAGTTTGTTGGTATATAATTTTTCATAGTATTCCCTCATGATTGCTTATATTTGTTTTTTTTTATTTTTTTAACTTTTAAAAACTTAAATGTTTTTTATTTAATTTTGAGAGACAGAGACAGCGTGAGCAGGGGAGGGTCAGAGAGAGAGGGAGATACAGAATTCGAAGCACACTCCAGGCTCTGAGCTAGCTGTCAGCACAGAGCTTGACACGAGGCTTGAACCCATGAACCGTATATCATGACCTGAGCCGAAGTCGGACACTTAACCAACTAAGCCACCCAGGAGCCCCTGATCACTGGTATCTCTGAGGGACTGGTTGTAACAGATCCATTTTCATTTGTGATTTTGTCTGTTTGGGTGTTCTCACTTTTCTTTCTGAGGAGCCTGGCTAGAGATTTATCAATTTTGTTTATTTTTTCAAAAAACAACTCTTGGTTTCATTGATCTGTTCAACTGTTTTTTTGGATTCTATAGTGTTTATTTCTGCCCTGATCTTTATTATTTCTCATCTTCTGGGTTTGGAGTGCTCTTGCTGCTCCCCTTCTAGTTCCTTTAGGTGCTCTATTAGATTTTCTAGTTTTTTGAAATAGGCCTCGATTGCAATATACTTTCCTCTTAGGACTGCCTTTGCTGCATCCCAGAGTTGGATTGTTGTATTTTTATTTTCATTTGTTTCCATATATTTTTTACTTTCTTCTCTAATTGCCTGATTGGCCCAGTCGTTCTTCAGGTGGGTGGTCTTTAACCTCCATGTTTTTGGAGGTTTTCCAGACGTTTTCCTGCAGTTGATTTCAAATTTCATAGCACTGTGATCTGAAAGTGTGCATGGTATGATTTTAATTCTTTTAAACTTATTGAGGGATGCTTCGTGATCTAGTATGTGATCCATCTTGGAGAATCTACCATGTGGACTCGAGAAGAAAGTGAATTCCATAGCCTCAGGATGTAAGGTTCTAAATATATCTGTGAAATCCATCTGTTTCAACGTGTCATTCAGGTCCATTGTTTCTTTAGGGATTTTCTGTCAAGTTGCTCTGTCTATTGCTGTGCATGGAGTATTAAAATCCCCTGCAATTAGCACATTCTTATCAATAAGATTGTTTCTGTTTGTGATTAATTGTTTTATGTATTTGGGTGCTTCTGAATTCACATAGATGTTTATAATTGTTAGCTCTTTGTAATGGAGAGACCATGTAATTATTATATAATGTCTTTCTTCATCTTTTGTAACTGCCTTCACTTTAAAGTCCAGTTTGTCCGATAAAAGTATGGCTACTCTGGCTTTCTTTTCACTTCCAGTCCCATGATAGATATTTCTCCATCCCCTCACTTTGAATTTGAAGGTGTCTTCAGGTCTAAAATGAGTCTCTTGTAGATGGCAAATAGGTGGATTTTTTTTTTTTTATCCATTCTGCTAACCCTATGTTGTTTGGAACATTTAGTCCATTTACATTCAGTGTTATTATCGAAAAATATGGGTTTAGAGTCGTTGTGTTCTCTGTAGTGTTCATGCCTCTGGTTGTGTCTCTGGTACCTTGTGTTGTTTCTTGTAGCATTTCCCTCATAGACTCCCTTTTAGGATTTCTTGTAGGGCTGGTTTGGTGGTAATAAATTCTCTGAACTTTTGTTTATTTGGGAAAACCTTTATCTCTCCTTCTATTTTGAATGACAGGCTTGCTGGATAAAGGATTCCTGGCTGCATTTTTTCTCTGTTCATCACATTGAAGATTTCCTGCTATTCCTTCCTGGCCTGCCAAGTTTCATTAGATAGGTCTGTAACCACTCTGATAGGTTTCCCTTTGTATGTGAGGGCCCTTTTCTCCCTAGCTGCTTTCAGAATTCTCTCTTTATCCTTTTATTTTTCCAGTTTCACTATGATATTTCGCGCTGAAGGTCGATTCAAGTTACGTTTGAGGGGAGTTCTCTGCGCTTCTTGGATTTCAAGGTCTATTTCCTTCCCCAGATTGTGGAAGTTCTTGGCTATAATTTGACCAAGCACCCTTTCAGGACTGTTTTCTTTTCCTTCTTCTTCAGGAATTCCTAAGATATGGATATTGTTCCATTTGATTGTATCATTCAGTTCTCGAATTCTCCTTTTGTGCATCTTTCACCTTCCTTTTTTTCTATAACTGTGTCTTCTAATTCACCTATTCTTCTCTCTGCCTCTTCATTCCGTGCAGTGGAAGCCTCCGTTTTATTATGCCCCTCATTTATAGCATTTTTTAACTCATCACAGTTGTTTTTAAGGCCCCTGGTCTTTGTATCAATAGCTTTCTGAGGTCTTCCATGCTTTTTTCAAACCCAACGATTGATTTTATGACAGTTCTAAATTTTTGCTCTGTTATGTTGCTTATATCTGTTTTGAGCAGTTCTGTAGCTGTGACTTCTTCCTGGAATTTCTTTAGGGAGAATTCTTCCGTTTTGTTATTTTGGCCAGCTTTCTGTCTCTTGTCAGTTTTAAAAGCTCGTTCTGCACTCTGCACCTGTGAGTTTGCTATATTAAAGGAGGCTCATTGACTGCCTAGGACCTGTCTGTTCAGGAGGTGTTCTTTTAATGGTGTCTCAGTTTTTCTTATTGTGCCTTTGGTTATTTTATTTCCCTACTCAGTGATATTTGGGACTCTCCACCATGTGTACTTTGGCTTATTTCTTGAGATAGCCCTGGAAAGGAAAACAGACAGACAAACACAAAGGGAACAAAAGTACACAAGCGCACAGACAAATCAAACAAACAAGCAAACCAAAAGGGGAAAGCAATAAAACAAAAGAAATAAAAGGGGAGGTATCAAAAACAACTAAAGACAACGGACAGTCTAAAAGCATAAAACCAGAAATCCCAGCTATGAATAAAGAGTAGGGTGGAGTCAGTGCTGTTGGAAGAGCGTCTACAAAAAGAAGTGACAGGGTTGTGGAGAAAGTGAAATTGAACAGGCAGGCAGGCAGAGAGACTAAACGGCTTAATTCAGTGAGAGAAAGGGGAGAATATGGTAGGAGGTGAGGAGGAAAAAAATGAAGATAATGTTACTGAAGAAGCCATATAGTCTGATTATTCCAGAGAGAGAGAGAAAGATAGGTAGCATCAAGAGAATGGATTAAGTATGACTTTTTAGGCAAACCAATGTGCTGAGAGCCCAGTCCAGAGGAGGGGAGAGATAAGAATGAGATAAGGGAAAATATATCTGAACACAAGAATTGATCTAATCACAGCAATGCATCAATGTTGGTCTTTCCTGGGCTATGGGGGGAAAGGTGGGGGTTAAAAAGGCAGCTCTCCAGTGCGATGGGCTTGGTTTTGTGTAGGTAGGTCTTGCTTCCACTGCAGGTCCTGTGGGTGCTCCTCAGGGCCTTGCCTTGGTGGTTTTGGGGAGAAGAACAGAGGCGTCCCAATCCCTTCTTGAACCACGCGTCGCAGCCCACTCTTTTGGGTCCTGTCTCCCCGTGCTGCTGGCAGGCCAAGTTGTATTTTCAAAGCCCTGCCTCGTTTCCAAATCCTGGTCCACGCACTTTAATGATACCGCCCGAGAAGAGATGTACTCCTGCAGGCGGGCGGCTTCCTAGCTGGATCGAGTAGGATCAGTAGGGGAGCAGTTTCTCCTGGCACCCCCTGGGATCGGGGCGCCGGGCCCAAGGAAAGCGCCACAGCTAGAGAAGGATCTCTCTCCCTGTGCTCTACGGTTATAGATGAGATGATAGGATCCCTCTCCGTCCTGGCTGAGGTTTTTCTCTTCCCTAGAGACAGCTCTATGAGTGTTTTCAGCCTCTCTCTTCCCTCGTCTCTCTACGGCTGTGCACGCTCTCTGCAGCTCTCCGCGGAAGGAGGGGTTTCTCCCCTCTGAGCCTCCGGTCCCAGCCTGTTTTTATCTTCCCCAGTTCACACTCATTCACGCACCTATGAGACTGTCTTCTTTGTGGACTCTATCTTTTCCTCTCACTCTTGCAGATCAGAGTATTGTGGCTTCAGTCCTTAGTTTGATAGATGCGGATGGGCGAAAATTACAGAGCTCCTTACTTCTCTGCCATCTTGCCCCTCCTCTCAAGAATTTTCTTTAGGGGCTCCTTGGTGGCTGAGTTGGTTAAGCATCCAACTTCAGCTCAGGTCATGATCTCCCAGTTTGGGAGTTTGAGTCCCGCGTTGGGCTAGCTGCCGTCAGTGCAGAGCCTGATGTGGGGCTCAAACTCATGAACCGGGAGATCATGACCTGAGCCGAAACCAAGAGCTGGATGCTCAACCAACTGAGTCACCCAGACTAGGTGCTCCTAGACTTGTTCTTTGATGTAATGTGAGATACGCAGGTGCTGTGAGGCATTAAAGGCATATTAGCACCAAACTGAGACTTTAAAAAATGTATTCGATAATTAAAAGATAATTTTTGTTGTGTGAATTAGTCCACTTAGAGACTCAGCTGTTGCCTGACAGCTATAATTTCATGTACTGGGATATTTATCTCCCACTCTGGAAATACTGATCTGATTTGGCAACTTTTTTCTTTTTGTTAGAGAAATTGTAGCCCAGATAGGTTAAGTGGCTTACCCAAAACTATTTGATCTGCTAAAGTTTTTATTTAAAAAAAAATTTTTTTTTAAGTTTATTCTGAGAGAGAGAACATAAGCAGGGGAGGGACAGAGAGGGGGACAGAGAATCCCAAACAGGTTCCACACTGACAGTGCATAACCCAGTGTGGGGCTCGAGCTGACAAACCCATGAGATTATGACCTGAGCTGAGATCAAGACTTGGACATTTAACTGACTGAGCCGCCCAGGCGCCCCATGACCTGCTAAAGCTTGTCGTTTAGAATCTTGATGATTAGTTCATTTGTTCTTTTTATTATATATTTCTTTGTAATGAGTGAAGGAAAAGTGATTATTAAGCTAATATTGACAAAATATTGATATGATTCTGCTTATTTTGTTTGCTCTAATTTTTATTTATTATACACATTTAATAGCAATAAAGGCTGAAAAAACAATTCCACAATTTCACGAACTTTACTTTTCCATATTCTAGCCGTATGCATTTTTTTTTTTTGGTGTGAGTCTAATATGGATTCAACTTATATACCAGTAATGGAATTACTTGTATGAAGAAGAAAATCATTAGAAAAGCAAGTTTCACACTGTAGAGACTGTCCTCGTATATTAGTTTCCTAATGTTGCTATGACAGTATCACAGGCTTAGTGGCTTAAAACAACACAGATTTATTATCTACAGTTCTGGAGATCAGAAATTGAGAAATGGGTTTCACTGGGCTAAAATCAAGGTGTTGGCAGGACAACTTATGCACGTAGCCCTGTGTTATGTCTTGAGGCTCCAGGGGAGAATCCATTCCCTTACCTTGTCCAGCTTCTAGTCTTTCTCTGCATTTCTTGGCTTGTAGTCCCTTCCTCCATCTTCAGATCTCGCTTTGACTCTGACCCCCTGCTTCTCTCATTAACCTTTATGATTGTGTTGAGCCCACTCTGATATCTCGACTCGGTTTCTTAATGTAATCACATCTGCAAAGTTACTTTTGCTGTGTAAGGTAACAGGTTCTGGGGATTAGGATGTAGACCTTATGGGGCTGGGGGAGGTTGGGGGTATTATTCTGCCTACCATACCTAGGCTCTGAATTGATTTTTTTTCTTGAAATACTAATTACGGGGTACACTTTTAGCATTAGGTGGTCTCTTCAGTCAGCCTACACAAGCTCCTACCCAGTCCAACCAGCTGATAAATACCGCAAGTGCTCTTTCTGCTCCAACACTGTTGGGAGATGAGAGGGATGCTATTTTGGCAAAATGGAATCAGCTGCAGGCCTTTTGGGGAACAGGAAAAGGATATTTCAACAATAACATTCCACCAGTGGAATTCACACAAGAAAATCCCTTTTGCCGATTTAAGGTATTAGTACATCTTTTGATCCTCCCTTGAAGAATGTGTGTAAGAGAATGTAATATTTGGATTAAAATAATACCAAGAAAACAGTTGTTTGTTTTTTTAGCACTCCTTGAACATGGTACAATTATGCTTTTGCTTTAAAAATATAGAAGTCATTAAAATGAAGTGATTTCTTACATTTATGTCATTGAAGGTGGGCAGAATATGACTGAGGGAAGGTGTGATTAGAATATAACTTCAAACTGAGGGAAAAGTCTGCTTGGCATCTGTGAAGGGGAGACCCAAACTTAGAACTTAGTGGTGTTCATCCAGCACCGTCCAGAAAAGTACACCCTGACCAGCAGACAAGTAGATGTTCTGTCTGGCCTGTGTAATTCTGTTGTCCCTATCACAGCCGGCTGCTAGAGCCATTAAAACAGGATACTCTATTTTCTTTCTGATTCCATGCCTACCAAACAGCTTTCTTGTTTGAATTTAACTTCCCAGACATGGTTTCATCAGCCAGTGAGAGTATCCATCAAGTTGATGACCTGTTTTTCATAACAAATTAATGTATTGCAATCCAGTTTATACTTCAGCCACTTTGGCAAAAAACACACCAAAAAAAACCCACTTTCTCCTGCCTGTCAGTCTCTAATCAATATGTACATAAACCTTTGGAGCTACAGGGCTGAGGATCGCACCCTTTTAACATGGCTAAACAACAGAAAGTGACTATCTTATCTTATTAAGGAATATCTCTCTGTCTCATCACTCCTTATAAAAAAATTTTGAGTGTACATAGTTGAAATTTTAATACTTTTTCTAGTGGCAAAGAGCTATACAGTGGACATTTTCTTTTTTTAATCCAATATGTAACTACCATAAAATGTAAACTAGTGTAGAATGTATTTAAAAAATTTTTTTAATTTTAATGTTTATTTTTATTTTTTGAGAGAGAGAGAGCATTAAGCAAGGGAGGGGCAGATAGAGAGGGAGACCCAAAATTTGAAGCAGAGTCCAGGCTCCAAGCTGAAAGCACAGACCCGACATGGGGCACGAACCCATGAACCCCGAGTACATGACCTGAGCCGAAGTCAAATGCTTAACCAACTGAGCCACCCAGGCGCCCCATTTTTAAATTATTTTTTTTAATTTGCATTTTTAGTGGTGACAAAAGAGAAAGACTTCTATCTACGAGTACTTAGAAAGCCACAGTTTGTCTTATTACTGTGTTAAAAATTGACATGCTTCATAAAGTTTTGCATTACATGAAACTATAAACTGATGAGGCATTCCTTATAGTATTTGTAAATTTGACATTGTTATTCTACTGTAAAAGTATTTATATTTAGTAAGTCATTTCTTTGTTTATTGAAAACTTAAAGATCCTGTAAGTGTATGGTAAAATAAATTAGATCTTGGTCTATGACTTTTATAGTTATTTTTGCAATTGCATGCAGAATTGTTTCATCAGAGTTCAGAAACACCCAGCAATAGCGAATATCAAAGTTTTTCAGAGGAGAAAGCTATTTGGTTACTCTGTTGGAGAGGAAATTTAAATTTCACTGAAGTTTATATTATTTGGGGTAATATTTACTTTATATTTATATTATTTGGGTAAAATAGTTTCTTTTTATAATTGTGTGATGAGATAGGGCATGGAGTTGTGGGAAGAATTATTATTTCCTTCTCTAGCAGACATTAAGTTGTTTTCCCTGTTTAAGCAGATATTTAAAATATTAATACTAAATGTCTGATTTAAATTCTACATATTTTTGATATTGTTTATTTTGTCATTCTACAGGCAGTAGGTTATAGTTGTATGCCCAATAATAAAGATGAAGATGGGCTAGTGGTTTTAGTTTTCAACAAAAAAGAAACAGATATTCGAAGCCAGCAACAGCAGTTGGTAGAATCATTGCATAAAGTTTTGGGAGGAAACCAGACCCTTACTGTAAATGTTGAGGGTATTAAAACATTGCCAGATGATCAGTAAGTATACATTAAATGTCCTATCTATTTCGGTGTGCTTGGGTCCAAAAAGAGTGATCAAAAGTGTTTTTGTTGATAAAACACAAATTAAATCTTAGAGCAGAATGTTATTTCTCAACTAGTGATTATTCCGTATTGACAGCAACATTTGTTTAAAAGTTCTTTTCTTAATCTTGGAGTTCTTAACCCATTGGATGCTAATAATTCCTTAGATTTTCCATTCAGAAACAAGAAGAAACATTAATCTTGGGTGTATGCAAATCAAAGCCCACAAAGATGTTACTGGAAAGTTTTAACTGATTACTGTTCATCTTCCTTCATGACTAAATATGACTGACTTCCCTTGTCTTCTGCATAATTTTCATACTTAGTAGCAGAAACATTTACTTCAAGATACTTTGGGTTAGTAGGATTATTAGTGAGATACAATAACTGAGCTTAGATTAGCTTCAACAGAATCTCCAAAGTACTTAATTCTGGAAAAGATACAGGACTTTGCAGCTAAGCAAACCTTTTACAAATATATGTCTGTCTCATTTTAACTTTATTATTTAGGTTGATGTAGAAGTGTATGTGAAGTAAGGGTTCTTTATTTTCCAAGATTTAAGAAAATCCTATTTTAATTCTCTTCTAAAACAACAATCTTTGAATTCAGCTAGTACCTTTCTAGAATCACATGGCGCACTGATTATTTGAGGCTGTGAGTTGTGTGCTATTTTGTAACGTAGTAATTTTTCCCCCAGGACGGAAGTTGTCATTTATGTTGTTGAGCGTTCTCCTAATGGTACTTCAAGAAGAGTTCCAGCTACAACACTATATGCCCATTTTGAACAAACTAACATAAAAACACAGTTGCAGCAACTTGGTGTAACCCTTTCTATGACTAGAACAGAACTTTCTCCAGCACAGATCAAACAACTTTTACAGAATCCTCCTGCTGGTATGTTTTTAGAATCACAGAGTTGAGGAAATGAAAGATTTAGAAATATATATGCTTCCTCTATTTTGGGAGATAGTGGTTGGTTATTAATAAAATCAGTGTTTATCATGTCTGCTTTTTTGGGACCTAGTTTTGAATGTTTTCATTGTATTCCTTGTCGTTTAGCTTTTTTTGTATAGTTAATGTGCTTGTTAGAAATTTTGTGAAATGATGAACTAAAGAAAAATAGTCCATAAGCTATCTATCCAAGGGTAATTCACTTTTAATATTTTTATTTTTTTCTAGTTTGTCTGTTCTGAGTAATCAAGTAAAACCTAAATGTGGTCTCACCATAAAAGATTGTAGATAGCATAACTAAACTGAGTATATGACCTGTATGACAGGTCTTTATCTTTTTCACAGAAATAGCTCATATAATAATTAGCTAATAATAATAACTCATTGTATCATGTGTATGTATATGAGGTGCTAAAAAAAGGATCCTGCACTGTACATTTACTGCAACTTGCCTTTTCACTTACAGCATTTCTTAGCACTTTTCCATGTCAGTACAGGAAAGTAAATAGTCTCAAAATCTACATGGAATATCATGGATGTACCATACTTCATTTCTAAGTCATTTCCACTTTTTTATGCAACAGTTAACATCCTTGTAAATATGTCTTAGAACATGTGGATCTGTATTTTTTTTAGAATAGATCTCTGGTAATAAAATTTTTGAATCAAGATCATATGTTATGTATTGTTAGGTACTGCCAAATTGCTCTTCAAAGAAAGTTGTGCACATTGTAACACGAAGGTGTTTCTCAGTTTTAATTTTTCTAATATTTTCTCATTTTGATTTATTTTTGCCAACAGTGGAGGTTGTTTCTTTAATTTTGCCACTCTGATTGCAAAAAATAATTTTTTTAATGTCTGTTTGAGAGCGCAACCGTGCGTGCAAGTGGGGAATGGGCAGAGAGAGAGAGAATCTCAAACAGGCTCCTGGTCGTAGCATGGAACCCAACATGAGTGAGGCTCAATCCCACCAACCAGAAGATCGTGACCTGAACTAAAATCAAGAGTTGTACGCTCAACTGACTGAGCCACCTGGACACCCCTGCCCATTTTCTGTTAGATGTTTTTGTCTTCCTTTCTGATTTATAGGAACTCTTTCTGTATTCTGGAGGGTAATCTATTTTCCTATAGGTTGTAGGTATTTTCTTTCCATTTATAATTTTTTTAAGCTTTATCCTACAAAAATTTTCATTTTTGTAGTGGTCATATTTGACACTCCTTTTTCATACATCTCCTGAGTTTTTTGTCTTACCTTAGGAAGAAGGCCTTTCCCCTACAAATATGAAAATGGGGTAGTTGGGGTTTTTTTTTTTTTCCCCAGAAAAAAATATTTGTCTTTTTGGTAGGTGTTGATCCTATTATCTGGGAACAAGCCAAGGTGGATAACCCTGATTCTGAAAAGTAAGTATATCTTCATCTTATTTTCATATAAAAACTAATATTTGCTACTAGGGAAGCAAACAAATGCCAAATATTAACTATAATTCTTACTTTTGAGGTGAATTTCAATTTCATTGCCCCTTACAGAGTGTTAGTTGGTAAGGCAGCGTAGTGTAAACATTGAAATCTGAGTACCAGTCCCCTAATTATACTTGCTTTTAAAAATACAACTTCTGGCTGAACTTTATTTCCTCATTTGTAAAATACAATAAGGAGGTCAAATAAAATCTCTGGGGTTTAACATGATTGCTTCCATAGTCCTTGATCTATCTTTAAACCCTTGAAATTTATTGTGAAATTATGTGAATGTTATTATGAAAACCCTAATTTCTTTTACTTTGTAATAATAGTAAAAGGCTTAAGGTATGAAAGTTGACCACTTGGATTTCTTCAGGTTAATTCCAGTACCCATGGTGGGTTTCAAAGAACTTCTTCGAAGACTGAAGGTTCAAGATCAGATGACTAAGCAACATCAAACCAGATTAGATGTAAGCATTTAGGTTCATTCTCTGCTTCTGGGAGTAGTGCTTCTGCATATTAACAATCATAGTTTTTGCCACTACTTAATATAGAGCCTCTAAAATATGTAAATCTGATTTGATACATTTTAGCAATGAATTTAGAATTGTTAGCATTGCTATTAGGTTGTAATTTCCATTCCAGCCAGAAAATGCATATTATTTTCTTAATTAAACAATTATATTTATGAGGCCTTACCAGATTGAAGGCTACAATTATGATTCTTTATGATGGCATTTAGATTAGTGAAGCAAATTTAAATTACTGAATGGTCAAATCTACTTAATGTTTTATTAAGTAGACATAGTATTCAAATACTTAAAGGTTCTTAAAGGTTACCTCCACATTCTTATGTGGAGGTCCTGATAACATATTCAGACTGAATAGTGAAAAGCAACCCATTTCATTGTCACCTAACTCTAATTGATACAAATTCTCTTTCTTATGTTGATCTTGGTATAATTTACACCCATTGCTTTGTATTGATCGCTGTGCTTCCTGTGATAGCACTATAGATATTTGAACATTGTTCTTTTGAACAATTCTTCCTTTTTAATATTCCATTCCCTTCTCTGGCTATAAATTGAAGCATGTTTTTTGTTTTGTTTTGTTTTTTAAGTTTATTTTCTGAGACCAAGAGAGCAAGTGAGCAGGAGGGGGAGGGAGAGGAAGAGAGAGAGAATCCCAAGCAAGCTCTGCACTGACAGTGCACTAATAGCCCCGATGTGGGGCTTGAATTCCCAAACCATGAGATCATGACCTGAGCTGAAACCAAGAGTTGGACACTTAACCGACAGAACCACCCAGGTGCCGCCAAGCATGATTTTTCACGTGACAGGATTTCCAGGGCCTTCATCATCTTAGCCTGGACACACTGAATTTATTCACATTACTTTTAAAATGAGTTGCAATAGTACTACAGAAAGGGTGTGACCAAAGTTCTTCAGAGTAAGACTAAGCAGCTATTACTTGTCTTTATTTTTTGTCAGTCTTGGCAGAGGTTTGTCAACTTTATTGATCTTATTAAAGAACCAAGTTTTTGGTTTCATTGATTTTTGAATAGTATTCTGTTAATAATTTCATTAATTTCTGTTTTTAACCATTTCCTTTATTCTACTTGCTTTGGGTCTTTCTCTTTTTCTAACTTGAGACCTTTCCTAATATAGCGCTTTAATGCTATTAATTTCCTTCTAAGCACTGCTTTATCTCAAATTTTGATAATGTTATATTTTCATCTCTGATGCATTAAAGATATTTTCTAATTTTTCTTGGGAGTTCTATTTGACTGTTGGATCTTTTTGACTAATAGATTTTAGAAGTATGTTTCATTTCTGCATCTTTGGAAATTTTCCTTTTACTCTCGTTGATTTCTATTCTAGTTCTATTATAGTCAGAGAACTTTGTATGATTTCTATTCTTTTAAGATTTTTAACCCCCATGCCTTTGAATAGAACGTGTATTCTGCTGTTCTGGGTGAAGTTTTCTGTTAGCATCAGTGAGATACAGTTGGTAATTGTTCAGTTCTTCTATATTCTTGATTTTTCTGTTTACTAGTTCCATTGTGAGAGTTGAAGTCTCCAGCTAGAATTGTGGGTTTGTCTTTTCTCCTTTCAATTGTTTAAGTGATTGCCCTAGGGCATTTCTCAGTGGAGGGGAGGTGGTGGTAACGGTGGTGGTGCTTTATCCCCCGGGACACATTTGGCACTGTCTGGAGACTAGCTTGCTTGTTGGAACTGGGTGAGTGCTGCAGGCTCTGTGGAGATGAGGCAAGGATGCTGATCAGCATCCTGCTGAGTACAGAACCCTCTGCAACAATTATCTGGCCCAGATTAATACAGTGGTTCCCCCCTTAACCTCAGTCTGGAAGCAGACGATCCTCTTCTGATGAATCATCAGGTCAGTGGTCACAGTGCCTATGTCATTCACCTGACTTCTCATCAAGTAGGCATTTAATCATCTTACATCACAAGAACAGTAGTACAGTACAGTATTGAGAGACTACATTCACATACCTTATTACAGTAGATTGCTAGAATTGTTTCATTTTATCATTAATCTCTTACTGTGCCTAATTTATAAATTAAGCTTTATCAAGTATGTGTATGTATAGGAAGAAACATCGTATATATAGGGTCTGGTACTGTCCCTTGTTTCAGGCAAGGGGGAAGTATGGATGGGGGGTACTGCTATAGTACTGGCGCTGAGGAAACCTCTAGATATTACAGTGTGTCACCTCCGTCAGAGCTAAAAGGCTTTTCTTGGAGATGTCAGCATTATGCTCGCTTCTGTTTTGGGCTTTGTTGAAATGAGTGGGCTATGCCAGAAGTGGGGGAAATGGTAACCTCACCAACAGTTTAGTGATACTTCAGTTCATGTCTCCTTTCCTAATCCTTCTGCCACTATTTATTTTTCAAATAGTTGCCCATGCAGTCTGTCTTACAGTTATGAATTCAGTAGGTGAGATACAGTGGCATATACTTACATCCATCTTGTCCAGATTCAGAATGTTTTCTATCATTGGGACCCTGGGTAGCTCAGTCAGTTAGACTTCTGGCTCTTGATGTCAGCTCAGATCTTGATCATCAGGGTAGTGAATTCAAACCCTACGTTGGGCCCCACGCAGGTGTGGAGCCTACTTTAAGAAACATTGTTAGGGGACGTTTGGGTGGCCCAGTCAGCTAAGCATCTGACTTTAGTTCAGGTCATGATTTCATAGTTCATGAGTTCAAGCCCTGCATTAGGCTCTGTGCTGACAGCCTGGAGCCTGCTTCACATTCTGTGTCTTCCTCCCTCCCTCTCTCCCTCTCAAAAATAAACATTTTTTAAAAATTATCCTTGGGGCGCCTGGGTGGCTCCGTCATTTGGGCGTCCGGCTTCAGCTCAGGTCATGATCTCACAGTTCGTGGGTTCAAGCCCCGTGTCAGACTCTGTGCTGACAGCTAGCTCGGAGCCTGGAGCCTGTCTTTGGATTCTGTGTCTCCTTCTCTCTCTGACCCTCCCCTGCTCTCTGTCTCTCAAAAATTAATTTAAAAAAATTATTCTTATCTTTCCCCAGTTTTTCTGTGAGATATATCTTTTCTTTATTGAATTTCAGGAGTTCACCATTTACTCTAGATTTTAATCCCTAGTCTGATTTAAATGTTACAAATGTCTACTTTCTGCTAACTCTGCTTTTGGTGTTCTCAGTTGAATTTTAGAAAACCTTAATTTTAATGTAACAATACCCACTAGTTTCTTGCCTCAGTTTTTTTTGGGGGGGGATTTTGCTCAAGAAGTCATTCTTCACTCCAAGGTTTGAGAGTCTCCTACATTTTTTTATTTACAATTTAACCTTCCACATTGGGGTCATTCTGCATAGAGTTTGACTTTGTACAGTAAGTGGTACAAAGCCAACTTTATTTTTCTCTAGGGGGTGAGGTTTGCCAGTGTCATCCATAAATAATATCCAGTGTTATTTCCCCCAGTGATTTACCAAAGCAAATTTACCCAACCAAATTCCCATCTATGTCTATGTGATGTATTCTGTTCTTAAACCAGTTTCTTCTTTTTTTTTTTTTAAACGTTATGGCTTTGTAGTGTATCAGTGTGGTAGAGTGCATCTCTGATCTTTGTTCTTTTCAGAGTTGTTTCATCTTTATGAATCTTTAGTGTTCTATAACAGTCTCAGAATCTATTTGTCGAAATGCTAGAATTTTAGTTGGAATTAATTTGTAGAGAATTGAATCTTCATAAATTATTCCATTATGAACACATTATATTTCCCTTATTCATTGAGATCTTTACTCATTGAGGTAGTTTTTTGAAATAGTTAAAAAATATTTGAGGTGGACGTAAGGGAAAGAGAGGGAGAGAGCATCTTAACCATGCCCAATACGGATGCAGGGCTCAATCTTATGACTCTGAGATAACGACCTAAGCCAAAATCAAGAGTCAGATGCTTGACTGACCCACCCAGGTGCCCCTTAAATATTTTCTTTAAAAGCCTTGTGCTCTCTGGGTCACCTGGGTGACTCAGTCACTGACTCTTGATCTTGGCTCAAGTCATGATCTCACAGTTCATGCGTTTGAGCCCTGCACCAGGTTCTGCACTGACAGCATGGAACCTGCTTAGAATTCTGTCTCTCTCTAAATGAACTTTAAATGAAAAATAAGTAATAATTGAAAAAAACCTATGCCTCCTATCTTGGGTTAATTCCTTAGATTGCTTTAGTGTTTGTGAATAAATACTGAATAGTAAACATTTCTACTTCTCTTTGTTATTGCTGGTTGTGAAGACCACTATATTACCTTGTGTCTGGAAGCCTGCCAACTTTTTAACACTGGGGTGGTGGAACTGCCTAGGTTATGTTATATAAAACATGGCCCACCAGGGGCCCCTGGGTGGCTCAGTTGGTTAAGCGTCTGACTTTGGCTCAGGTCATGATCTCATGGTTCGTGGGTTTGAGCCCCGCATCAGGCTCTGTGCTGACAGCTCAGAGCCTGGAGCCTGTCTTCGGATTCTGTGTTTCCCTCTCTCTCTCTGCGCCTCCCCCATTGATGCTCTGTTTCTGTCTCAATAATAAACAAACATTTAAAAAAAATAAAAAAACATGGCCCATCTATTTTTGTTCCTTCAGCATGACCTGTCACTGGAAGGTTTTCTTAAAAGGTGCTGTGTCCAGGTGGACATACTAACATGTCTTGCACAATCTCCTTACCCTCTTTTCTTAGAACATCTCCAGCCAATGCCACAGAATAATTATGATAGTAACAATTATTGGATTAAGTCAGGTTGGGTAGCTTTAATGAAATGGGTTTTTAACTTTTTAAGTTTAAGACTTCATAAGTTGGAACAGTATTTCAGGCCAAAAAGCAAATCCAAGATCCAGAGGCATAAAAATGTATTAGGTTGTATAATAAATATCCTTCCTCTCCCCTCCACTCTGCTCACTCTCTCTAAAGTATTCACCACTTAATACTGGACTACACTTTTCAGATGGTCTATTAAGGCCACTCCTGAATGTGACTTTATGATACCTTTTTTCTATTCATGGCCTGGTTGTTGGCCCTGTTCCTTAATATTTCTCAAGTATATGTTTCATTTTTCTATACACTTTGCCTCATCATTAAATTTCCTAGAGCTCTTAAGAAGCCTTTGAATGGTACTTTTTAATTTTAGGTGCATAGACAGGAAGAGCTCTAAGGGCAGATTTAAAGGTGCTTATGTTTTGAAAGACAAATCTCCGTCTCATCTTAGAATCAGACTTTGCATATAGTAAACTTGATAAATATTTGTGATGTCTATACTTACCTTCAAAACTTTCTTTTGAAAAACAGATCATATCTGAAGATATTAGCGAATTACAGAAGAATCAAACCACAACTATGGCCAAAATTGCACAATACAAGAGGAAACTCATGGACCTTTCCCACAGAACTTTACAGGTAGTAATTTGGAATTTTTGTTTGAACATCTCTAAGACTGTATGTGTGATAGTGCCAAATAGAGATTTTTGGGATAGAGAGAAAAAAAAAAAAAAACACTGAAAGGAAGGAATAGTAATTTGAAACTGTTAAGTACCAAACTTTCTCAGTAAAACCTAGAAGTTAGAAGAGAAGTCACATAGGAGTGGGTGAAGAAATCTATTCTAAAATTCAAATCTCATTGAGAGGGTAGAAGCAGTGAAGAAGTATATCATCTTGGTGCATAGAAAGCATGTATCTAGTTTTCATGAAAGTAAAAGTATTTTATTTTCAGTGCTGGAAAAGGCAGTATAACCGTTAATGAAATAGCGGAATAAAAAACAACAATAGAACTTCAAAATTAATAGGAGGGAGTAAAAGCATGAATAGCAACAAAAACTGAAATTTTAAACTATCATGAAAACAAACATTAGCTACCAGAATCAATTGGATACAGCAAGACCTGTATGCAGAATAAAATTTGTAGCATTTAAGCTTTCATTAAAAAAATTTTTTAATGTTTATTCACTTTTTGAAAGAGAGATGGAGGCTGAGCATGAGCGGGTGATGGGCAGAGAAAGTGAGACACAGAATCAGAAATAGGCTCCAGGCTCTGAGCTGTCAGCACAGAGCCTAATGTGGAGCTTAAACCCACGAACAGTGAGATCATGACCTGAGCTGAAGTCGGATGCTTAACCAACTGAGTCACACAGGTGCCCCTAAGCTCTCTTTTTAAAATACAAGTGCAAAGAACAAGGAACTAATATTTATCTTAAGGAGTTAGAGACTATCAAGAGAAGCCAGTGAGAGAGAAACACAGATATGAAGTGAGTGAAACAAAATTAATCATAGTACAAAGAATAAGTTGAAAACTTTCTTTGAAAAGATCTTTGCAATGGCTAACTATCTCATGAATCCAAATAAGGAAAAGGAGAAAGGAAACATTACTGCAGATGATAGAACAGAATGAGAAAATACCGCATGTAATTCAGGGCAACAAATTAGGGAGCTGGAGAAAATAGATTAATTTTGGTGATTTCAGTTTTACTAAAAAATTGTCTATATAGGTGCAAAAACCTTAAACAAATACTATATAAACAATTGGGAAAATACCAAGGCCAGATGTTTAACTGCTTAACCTTGTCTAACCACTAAAGAACTAATTCCGAAGTTTTTATTTTAAACAAAAGGAAAAATCTATAGACCATTTCCCCATCACTTTGAGATATAATTCACTTGTTACACATTTCACCCATTTAAAGTGTACAGTTCAGTGGTTTCTAGTATATTTAGTCTGTGCAACAATCAATTTTAGGACATTTTCCTCACCCTAAAAAGAAACTTCATCCCTATTAGCAGTCACTCCCCATTTCATCCCAGAATGTGCCTGTTCTGGACACTTCGCATAAATGGCATCAAGAGATACGGTCTTTTGTGACTGGCTGCTCTCGTGTAGCATAGTGCTTTCACGGTTCATCTGGGTTGTAGCACGTAATATACTTCCTTTTTATTGTTGATAATATTCTATTACATGAATATGCCAATATTCATCAACTCATATTATTCATAAACATCATTTTGGTTGTGTCCCCCATTTGGTTATTTCAAAGGTTGCTAACTAACATTGTGTCCAAATATTTGTGTGGATGTGTGTTTTCATTTTTCTTGAGTATGAATCTAGGATTGGAATTGCTTGGTCGTATGGTAACTTATGTTTAACTTTTTAACTTTTCCAGAGCAGTTGTACTATTTTACATCTCTGCTTCTGGTACTCCCAAATAAAAATCTATTAATAGCATAATCTGCATCTTTATTTATTAGAAATGTCTAAGTGAAAGAAGCCAGATTTCGAGGCTACAAAAGGCAGTGATTCCATTTATCTGATGTTATTTATGCAAAAAGCAAAACAAGGGACAGATAACAGATCAGTGTCACTAGGGGCAGGTAATAAAGGGAGAGCAGTGACTACGAGGAGTAGTTGGAAATGTTCTGTACCTTGATTGTGGTGATGGTAAGAGGACTTTGTCAAAATTCATAGTAACTGCTTACCTAAAATGGGTGATTTTGTTATATGTGAATTATACCTCAATAAATCTGACCAAAACAACTTAAATACAAAAAGAATCCAACTATTTATCAAATCCTAGAGGAATACACTGCGATGAAGTAAGGTTTATTTCAGGAATACAGGGCTGGTTTTGTAACAGGGATCTATCAGTGTATAATTTATCATAATCAGCACATCAAAGGAAAAATAGGAGACTGTTACCAAAAATGAGCAGCAAATATTCAAAGAAGCAAAGCATTAAAATCAGATTCAGAAAGTATTTCTCCCCCCCCCCCCCCCAGAAAAAGTAATACCCATCATTATTGTTATCTTGGAGATTTTTATAAATATCATGAACAAGGTAATTAAACATTGGACAAAACTAAATTGTCTTTCTGCTGATGGCATGATTGTAGATCTAGAAAACTCCAGGAGAAAACTAAAGAATGTGGTAAGATGGCTAGATACAAGATAAATGTACCAAAACCAGCATATCATTAGTGAAAACAGGAAAATATTTCATTTACTGTGATGAAAATATTATAAGATACTTAAGAGGAATAAATTTATGAGGGAAGTACAAAATCTGAATTAAAGACTTTACAAAATGACATATACACCATATTTAGGTGAGAAGATTTAAAGACTTGATCAAGAAATCTTTCAGTTCATCAAGGATAAGTGGTTTCAGAATAGCTTTTGGAGGAACCAAAAGGGGACTTGAAAGATTTTAAAACCTATCTTAAAGGTTCTGTAACAAATCAGTGTGGGACTGGCCTAAGATTGGACAATAAAGATAAACAGAGAATCCAGAAATAGATGCCAACCATATCTTAAAGTTTCATATGATAAGGGTGGTATTTCAATTCAGTTGGTTTATTTAATAAATAATGCTAGAGTAACTGGCTCTTTGGAGGGAAAAAACACTGGACTGCTATATCATACCATAGACAAAACAGGTGGATTAAAGATTTAACTAAAAAATTTATGAAGCTACATGCATGACTATAGAGATTGGAGACTATAAAATAAAATGGAAATTTTATTAGAAAATTTTGCATAGCAAAAGACACCAGAAACCATGTCAATATTCATGTGACAGATACCAGAAAAAGAAAACTGAATTTGCAAATGGTGATTATTCATATTATACAAATTTTTTTAAGCAAAAAACTCAAAATATGGGCAAAAATGTGTAAAGGCAGTTCACAGAAGAGCAAATGCAAAGTAGTTTTTAACTATTAAAAGATGCTCCTTTAACTTTCAGGGAAGTACAGATTAAAGAAAAAATGTGAGCTCTATTTACACTCATCAGTTTGGACAAAATTTAAACAACTTATTGCAGACAGCAATATGGGGAAAAGGGAACTCTCATGTGGTTTATGAATTTAAATTGTGAAACATTCTAGCAGCTTCTGTTAGACTGAAAACACATGCTTTTAAACCCAGCAGTCTCATTCTTGGGAGTCTAGATCAGCATCTATATATAAATGTTTATTAGTAGAAACAGAATATATATCCCTCAACAGGAGGATCATAACTGAATAAACTGGTTATCAATGCATGACAAATCATGCAGTCATTAAAAACAAATTAGAGGCATGCCAATATACTCATGTAAATTGCCTAATAAAAATGGGACAAACCTAATCCAAGTCTCAAACTGTTAAGATTCCTACTGTATTGTTAGTTGTCAAAGAAACCAGCTGAATACACTAACTGTAATAAAATTACTTGCATAACTAAAAAAAGAATCATGATTCTGTTGGTATTGTTGATGGATTTTCTTTATATAGGTCCTAATCAAACAGGAAATTCAGAGGAAGAGTGGGTACGCCATTCAAGCTGATGAAGAGCAGCTGCGAGTTCAGCTGGATACAATTCAGTGTGAACTGAATGCACCGACCCAGTTCAAGGTAGGCATGTGTACGACCATACAGTTAGACTCTGTCAGTCTTCGAAAAGAGGAATTATGTATACTTGGTTTTATTAAGTATTTTGTTCTCTTTAATCAAAACTTCCTTTCTAAAGTAGATTCTTAATGATGTAGTTTAGGTTTATGTTAATGTTTCACATAATGTACGGAGGGAGAATTATTATATGAGTCGTATCCATCCTTTTGAGAGAAAAGATTCTCTTTTAGAAGTGGTTGCTGTTGTTAGCAGTTGTAATTTGACTCAGTGTTACTTTTAGGGCCGACTAAATGAGCTGATGTCCCAAATCAGGATGCAGAATCATTTTGGAGCAGTCAAATCTGAGGAAAGATATTATATAGATGCAGATCTGTTACGAGAAATCAAGCAGGTAAGTGCACTAGTGCTAGAGTGCACTTTTAAAATGGAGAAATCACATCATTAGGCTTGCTGTTACCCAAAAGACAGTAAATAACAAGTGTTGACAAGATTGTGAAGAAAACAGAACTTTGTGTATTGCTGGTGGCAGTGTAAAATGGTGCAGGTGCTATGGAAAGCAGTTCCTCAAAAAATTAAACATTTAAGCTGATATATGATCTAGCGGTTTACTCTGGATATATACCTAAAAGAACTGAAAGCAGGGACTCACATACATTCTTAGCAGCAGCATTCACAATAGTCAAGATGTGGAAGCAACTCAAGTGTCCACAGACAGATGAATGAACTAAATACAGTATATATATGCACATCATGGAATATTATTCAGCCATAAAAACAAAGGAAACTCTGAAACTCAGTACAACATGGATGAATCTTGAAAATGTTATGCCAAATGAAATAAGCCCGTTTAAAAGAATATCATGTAATTCCACTTACATAGTTTACCTAGAGTAGTCCATTTCATGGTAGAACGGTGATTGCCAGGGGCCTGAGGGGAGGGGAATGGGGAGTATTTAATGGGTACAGAATTTGGGAAGGTGAAAAAGTTCTAAAAATAGATTGTAGTGATTTTGCATAATATGAATATACTAATGTTATCAAACTGTATATTTTTAAAAAGGGTTAAAATGGGTATTTCTGTGTTTTGTATGTTATAATAAAAGATGAATTCAGTTAGTGGAGGCACTAGAGTTCCCTGTACCCTGCTACTCAGTTTGTAGGTGGCACCAGCATGAGAGGTCATTACAAATGCATCATCTCAGTCCTTACTCCAAGCCTAATGTACATTTCAACAAGATCATAGAGTGATTTATATGTACATTACAGTTTGAGAAGTAATTGCTCTGTCCTCTACTCCCAGCCTGTATATCACATATAAATTGTAAATATGTACCGATTACTGATATCCTCAGCCCTCAGGGGACATAGGTGGAGGTCTGGTGGCCAGAACCACTCCTGCCACTTTTTAGGTTCATCTGGTATGAAAAGCTTAGAAACTACTGCTCTAGCTTATGTTCCTTAGTTTTAAATACAGACTGATTCAATGAAAGCTGTCTAACCAGTGACTGTATTTAAAATTATTAATATGGTAAGTTTTGAGGAATATATTAGGTAGGGCTATTGTCATGGCCCAGAGGATCTTAGATGGTTATAATTGTCATCTACAGATCCAGTTTTGTTATGTGCTTTAGAATGGATGTTGCCACTTTATACAACTAAAATCCAGTTTGGCTTCTAGGTTCTAGGGACATATACATACACTTGATTATATTCCATTGTAAATGACTACAAAAAATTAGCTGAGAAAGATTCCAGTATATTGGGGTGAAAAACTATATTAAAGAGTTTATGCAATAAAATTTAGAATAGCACAAACACTTGTTTTGGGATTGGATCACAGCTCATCACCTAGTTTATAATCTTGAGCAGGTTTCTTACCTGCACCTCAATTTCTGTATCCGTAGAGAAGCAATAATAATTACATCCTCAAAGGGTGCTTAAAAGAATTTTGTTAGTTAATACCCATGAAGCTCTGAAAACTGCCTGAACACTTGGACACTTAAAAATGTTCGCAATTGTAGTTTACACTGTTACATACTTGGTACTTCAAAACATAAACACTTGTAGTTTTCAGAATGATTATTTTGCTAGTCATCTATATTTGAATACCTTCTTGCATTCTATTTTAATATTTAAAAATCTGTAAAATTTCTATTAAATACTATTCATTTGATTTTGTTTTTTTAGTTTATTACAGGTCATAGAAATGTGTCAGCACAAGATATAGTATGAATGTTTAAATATGCATGTCCACTCTATTTAGAGCAACTACCAAGTGCTGTATTGCTACTAAAATGGTGAAAAAAGTCTTTTCTTGTCCTTCTAGCATTTGAAACAACAGCAGGAAGGCCTTAGTCACTTGATTAGCATCATAAAAGATGACCTAGAAGATATAAAGTTGGTAGAACATGGATTGAATGAAACCATCCACATCAGAGGTGGTGTCTTTACTTGACAATTCACAAACCTCTGTTAAGGAAGGCCTGATGTTGCAAGAAGATGCATTTCAGAAGCCCTTAAGAATGAAACTGACCACAAAGAGGGGAGAAACAGAAAAACAATCCTCTCCTGGCTTTTGAGGAAGTTACTGTCAAATTATTTTTCACCAGATCTGAAATAACATCCACTTCACAGCTCTTCAAAGATAGCCTTTGAAAACTTTATACCTGACAGCTGTTACTGTAAAAGAGAAGTACATAATTACAAAAAATGTGCCGCTCTACATTTTGAGAACAGCATTCTTAAAACTAATCAGTGTTTAATGATGATTCTCCATGAGCCTATACTCTGCCTTCCATAGCAAGTAAATATGAAATACCTACTTTGCACATAACAAAATTAACTATTTGGCTGTTGGAGTATTTCAGAATGTAAATGTATGTCAGTTTTTATATATTTGTGAATTCATCTGTGGGAGGAGTAAAGGAAATCCAAGAGTATTTAATGATTGTGGTTTTCTTTTCATTCTATAAAGATTTGAAAATATATTTTTATATTATTTTACTTATTTGGAATTTACAGAACACACGTAAGCAATTAGGATGTAACAAAATTACATGTTATCATTTTTGCGATTTTTGTTTTTTAGACCTTTTTATTTCTTAAAAAAATGAAAACAAATAAATTCTTGATTGTAACTACTTTTATATAATTCTGTCTGATGCTTTATTTGGCTCTGGGAAATAAAATAACCATGTCCTCCTCACAAGTATTAAATCATAATCAGAATTCTAGTCTTAAGTCTGATTTTTCAATCCTACAGAAAATCTATCAATGCTAACCTTTTTTTAATGTTTATTTTTGAGAGGGAGACACACAGTGTGAACACGGGAAGGGCAGAGAGAGAGGGAGACACAGATCCAAAGCAGGCTCCAGGCTCTGCACAGAGCTCGATGCAGGGTTTGAACCCACGAACTGTGAGATCATGACCTGAGCCACCCAGGTGCCCAATGCTGACCTATTTTGACTAGGTTATGGCAAGTAAATTTTATTTCAAGTATCATCTAGAGTAAAGAATTGCCTGGGATGCCTGGGTGGCTCAGTCAGTTGAGTGTTTGGGTGGCTCAGGTTATGATCATGCAGGGAGTTTGAGCCCCATATCTGGCTCATTACTGTCAGCCTGTCAGTAAAGGGCCTGCTTCAGATCCTCTGTGCCTCCCTTCCTGCCCCTCCCCTGCTTGTGCTCTCTCAAAAATAAACATTAAAAAAGAATTCCTTAATGTATCATTAGTTTCTGAAAACACGAGAAAAATCTGAATTAGATATCATAATGTAAAATGCTTATTTTTAAAAACCATTTCTGAATACAAACTTCACCCCTGGGCTGCATATTGGTCCCTCCTGTAACACTTCAACTTTTCATTTCTGTCGTGCTTTGGCCTGTAATGAGAAGTGTTTTGAGAAACAGCCCTATGAATCTTGCCACACTGTGTTTATGGGGATGGTGAGGAGTGTGATTACGTTTTATTAGTTTTGCCATCCTCTCAGATCTCACGGAAGGAAGTTCTGTCCAGCTGTAAACTAGGTTAAAGTTGTGTAGGAGACTGGGAACTTTAAAAATGATTCTAAGGTGCTGAAAGTTTGCAGCCACTTTTGCCAAGCAGACTTGTTATACCCTCTTTCATCATACTTTCCTACACATTGTGGCAATTCCAACAGTGCCGGAAGAGGAATTTCTCTCTTACCTGTGTTTTCTTCTTTGGCCAGAAAACAGGCAGGCAGTCCCATCCTCCTCCATGGAGCAGAGTCTGGAAGGAGTTTCTGTCCCTCTGTATGCCCTACAGTAGGAAGCGCTGTTGATGTAACTGAGGAGAACGGTAACTCATTGAGCCACATGCTCTAGTGGACAGACTGCTAGTCACGCATACTGTGTTCACTTCTCTAACTTTCATTTTTCGTGCTCTGATACTCTCAGGCTGCTAATTTCACAAGGTACATACTCCTAGACAGGGCCAGCCTCCCAAGTTTCAATCCCGCTAACTTCACATGCTAAGGCAGGCCTATTACTCTTGTTCCTTGGTCATGCTACAGATGTGGTCCAAGCAAGTGAGTCAAATTCTAGTTTGGGTGCGTAGGAGGAAAAAGGACCCACTTTCAGGATGAAGTTGTGTTCTCCAGCACTACTTATATATATATATGTAAATCTTGTTTAAGCTTCAACTGGCTAACAGTTCTTGCAGATAGTCGACAAAATTCTGAACGTGAACAGAGGCAAATAGAAGAATTAAAGCATACTGGGATTGCAGGGAAGATGACACACAGGAGAATCATGGGCCCACCTCTTCCCACAGACACACTGAGGACACACCAAACTCCGAATATGACCTGAAGACTAGCAGCACAGCTCTCCTGCAGCTAAGGATATAAAAAAAGCACACTGAGAAGGGCCAGGGAGGGGGAGGCAAAGATGCAGTTCAGAACCAAATAGCTAGTGTGGTGACCCACAGCGGGAGGGGTATTGCAGGCATGGAGGTCTTCCCTGAGGAGTGAGGAGATCAGATCCCACATGGGGTACTCCCAACCCTGAGGACGTGCACTGGGAAGATGAGCCCCCATGACATCTGTCTTTGAAAATCAGCAGGACTTCTCTCTGGGACACTCGGAGGGCAACAGGAAACCGATTCCGCTCTTAAAGGGCCAGAACCCTGTATCATTAGGTTCAAAACCAACACAGAGGCAGCAGTTTAAAGTGTCTGGCCTTAAACCAGACAGCGCCAGATATTAGAAACCCTAAAAGAGACCCTTACCAAATTAACCATGGAGACTGGCGGAAATTGGGTAAACTCTCCTTTCCTATGCCCTTTACAGGGTAAGAAATTCCCCTTACACCAAGGAGGGCTATGCCAGGCTTTAGGGGTACAATGGTGATTCAGCTGACCCAGGATTGGGTCAGTTACAAGACAGAGGGGGGAATGTAAGGACGCAGGTTTGAGACAATAGAAGGGCACACATTGCCCAAGGCAAGAGGGACCACCCTCGTAATACCCTTAACATTCCTAAGGGCAGGCCTATTGCTTAAGGCTAGTTACACCCTAAGTGAGGGTCCTGGGTCCTGGGTCTACTCTGTGACTGGTTAACGCTCTAAATGTTGTAATTGGATAAACCTGCTGTC
>PJEM01015705.1:5518-29005 GCA_004023845.1 Helogale parvula | reverse complement strand
AAGAGGCCTGCAGTTTGCATATTTGCATTTCATTAGAGCAGAAAACCTCACTGTGTCTTTCCAGACTCTCAGGAGCTCCTTCTAATAACTTGATTAATCATTTCAAGCTCAGAGTCTTTTACAGTAGTACCTTGCGCTGGAAGAAAGTGGTGGGAAAGGGTTGGGGGGGTGATGCAGGAATGGAGGGAGGCACGAAGCAAAATGAGGACCCGGCAGCACCTCAGAGGAAAGCCAGAGTTGCTGTCTGATGTCCTAAGTGTTGCTACAGGGAGGGGCCTAGGTGGGGCCCTGGGCGGCTGGCCGGACACCAAGTCCGTAAGTAGCTAGAACAAAGTCCTGCCTTACCTGCTCTTCTTCCCTGAGCAGATGGGCATTGGGAGATCCGTTTTCTTCATAACTTAACATCAAAGATGAACGTTGAAACTTACAACACATTCTATCTGGAGGGAAATAAGCCACAAGAATGCCGCTAATGCTAATTTTGAACAAACGTCCAAAAACATTATTAATGGCCACGGCTCCTCTCCACGACACTTTCCCATGAGACATTGGGAAGAATCCAGTGGGCACCCAAGCCAGGGCAGGTCCCACATGGCTTTAGTGCTAGGTAAGTCATCTGTCGCTCTAACTTCATGTGGCAACAGACAAGGCTTTTCACCTTGCCTTTTGCCTTTATTGAGGTGAAATTCACATAACATAAAATTAACCATTTAAAAGCGAACAATTCGATGGCATTTAGGGCATTCACAATGTTGTGCAAGTATCACCTCTGTCTAGTTCAAGAACATTTTCATCACCCCTAAAGGAAGCCCCATACCCATTACGTATCAGTCCCCATAATCCCTCCCCCACCCCAGCCCTTGGCAATCACCACGGTGTTCTCTGCATCTATGGAAATAACTATTTTGAGTGCTTCATAAATGAAATCCTACGACATCCAACTTTGGTGTTCAGCTTCTTTCATGGAGCATAATGTTTTAAGGTTTATCCCCACTGTAGGATGGATCGACTTTTCACTCCTTTTATATGACTATTAATAATATTCTACTGGATGGATATGCCACATGCTGTTTATCTGTTCATCTGTTGATGGACACTTGAGTCGTTTCCACTTTTTGGCCGTTGCGAATAGGCTGCCATAAACATCTGTATACAAGGATTTGCTTGGACATCTGTTTTCAATTCTTTGGAGTATATATGTAGAAGTGGAATTGCTGGATCATGGTATAATTCTCTTTGTAACTTCCTGAGCAACCAATAGGCAAGCTTTCCACGCGTCGGTAAGGGAAACATCCATGACCTGACTCGTGGAAGACTTACTAGTGAAGGTAACTGGAGATTCACAGAGGTCAGGGATGCTTCCCTGTCCTTGGAGGCCGCTGATGTCACCAGAGAGGGAGATCAGGGAACCAGAATGGGAAATAACAGTCCAAGCCTGGAGATTTTGAGTGTCTGTGAAAGAAACAATTTCTCTAAAGATCTGCAGGAAGAGAAAAACCCTAGAGCCAGACATCCACTAAACTGTCTCAACTTCTCTAAGACAAAGGAAACATGCAGGGGGGCGACCTTGGGAATTTTGACCTTAGAAATGCCAGTTTCACTGGGGTCAATGGCCCCGAGCAGAACTGGGGAGGCAGGCGTCCCCTTTCGTTGGGAGGATGTGGGGAGCTTCCTGAGGAGTCAGGATGGAGAGATAGATTGGAGCCTGCAGGTGGGGAGTCAGGAGCTAAAGAATAGTGACTATGAAACGGGCAGCTACCAAAGGCAAGGAGGTGAGGAGGAGAAGCTTGTGCTCGGTGGGGTTTTAGAAAAAAAAGAAACAGAAGAGAGAAATGAGAGCTTTTGTCGGGAGCAGCTAAGATCTCAGCTGCTGCTCCGCGCCGCCATTTTGCTAGCCAGCCTTGTCACTCCCTGAAGGGAGTTGCAAAATGTCAGAGAAGCCAGAGACCAAGGATCAACCGCCTGCAGGCAGGGTAGTATTCGGCCCCTCAGGCGCTGTGCTAAAACAATTTAGTCCGTTTCCTCTTTCACTCCAGTCTTAATCTCTTAACCCTGTTTCCTAGCAACTCACCTACGTCACCTACGTCACCTACGTCACTTGCTCCGCCCTGAAAGCCTTTATAAGAGACAGTTCTCTCAATAAACGCTCTCTCTCTCTCTTGCCTGATCGCTAAACCATGAGTTGTGTTTTATTCTCTGTGCGTCCCCTTTCCTGCCCCCTGTTTTCTCTCCCTCCCTCAGGAGAAGAACCCATGTCGATCCTCCGCCCTCCTCCGCCCCTCAGGCCGGAGCGGCCGGGGCGGGACACGACAGCTTTAGTGCAATTCCCCGGGGCAGGATGTGATGAGGGCATCCCGGAGGATATACCCTGGGAATAGAAAAGAAGCCAGAATCATAACAAAAAGAGAAAGGTTCTCATAAAGCATCTGCAAAACTTGGTGATGGATCAGAAGAGGTCAGAAGGAGAGGAAAAAGGACAAGTCCAAGGTCTCAAGCCTCGAACACAGGGATATGGCAAGACGATGAGAAAGTTTGGGTCACCTGGCTGGCTCAGTCAGTTAAGCGTCTGACTCTTGGTTTCAGCTCAGGTCATGATCTCACAGTTTCAAGAGCGTGAGTCCCACATTGGGCTCTGTGTTGACAATGCAGAGCCTGCTTTGGATTCTCTCTGTTTCCCTCTCTCTATGACCCTCCCCTGTTCATATGCTGTCTCTGTCTCTCTAAAATAAATAAATACACTTAAAAAAAAAGACTGTGAAAAAGTTTGAAATCCGAATTTTACCATCATAAGGTAGTGATTTTTAATCAACCAAGTGACTCTGACCTTCCATTAAATTATTAAATTACTTACTATGTAATGCTATTAAATAATTGGTAAATTACCACAGTAAATTAATTAAATAGTTGACTTATGAAATTATTGATTATTCTCCCAATGTCACCAACAATTTGAGCTGCATCTCAGAGAGCAAAAAATACCAAATTGGACTTCCTGAATGAGGATGGGGCTTTGCTTCCTTGTGCGCTGCGAAACTACTGGCATTAAAGTCCATAAATCAGAAAACAGGGGGAAAAAAACAAATAAAATAAGATAAAATAAAGTCCATAAATCTGGATACCCACTAAAGTATTCTGTCTCTTCTGAAGCTAAGAATATTCCATGAAAAAAAAACTTTGGGAACCTTGACCTTATAAATATGTGACCGCAAAGCTAACAAAAAATAAACAAAACTGCCTACAACCTGCTAAGGATCCAATGCAGTTCCTAGAGGAACATGTGTCGTCGCTTCCAGTCAGAGCAATGCTTTGTGGAACCAGAGCAATGTGATCTGGTTAAGATCTTGTGCAAAACTCTTACTGTCAACAATGCCATGTGAGACCTTGAAAAATTAGAGCCTGTCCCAGCATCTGTGCCTAAGACACCTCGGGAGCAAGCCTACAGAAGACCGAGGGCTAATGGCAGACTGACAGATTAGCCCGCATAAAAATTTTAAGTATCTCGACTTTGCAAAACAACATTAATCATATCAGAAAGCAAGCACCAACCGAGAAGAATATTTGCAACATACATAATAGGCAAAAAGGTAACAGCATCCTTATTTATCATGAGAAAAAGGAAGGTACCAGATTTAAAAAAGAAACGAGCAAAAATATGAACAGGAAATTGACAGAAGGAAAAATACAAGTGGACAATGAGTATCGAAAAGTGTTCCACCTATTTGTTACCAAAGTTCAAATAATATATTTTCATCTGTTAAACTGGCAAGATTTTAAAACATTTAAAAAGAAGATATCAGCATACTGATAAGTAGATATGTTTATACACCACTGACGGAAGTGTAAATTGCTACAGTTTTTCTAGGTTTGTTTTGGTAAGATGTTTCAAATGCCTTGAACAGTGTACCTACCCTTTATCCCAATTCTGCATTGAGAGATTTATGCCAAGGAAAATATCCTGGATATTCATCAAACACAATGTGAAACGGCAAATGGCCTAAATGTTAAAGCACACAACACACACAACACTGGGGTGCTTGGGTGGCTCAGCTGGCTAAGCGCCTGACTTTGGCTCAGGTCACAATCTCATGGTTTGTGAGATCAAGCCCCACATTGGGCTCTGTGCTGACAGCTCAGAGCCTGGAGCCTGCTTTGAATTCTGTGTGTGTCTCTCTCTCTGCCCCTTCCTTACCTGTGCTCCATCTCTCTCTCTCTCTCTCTCTCTCTGTCTCAAAAATAAATTAATTTAAAAAAAAACATTGATTCTAAAAATACAGTACATCCATATGACCATATGCGATGTAGCCATTAAACACTGGTGGTGTTGACGGTTATATATTCACACTAAGATGCATGTAATAGAGCAAAATTTTTGTAATGGAAGATATAGAAAACTAAGCGCATTATGGTCCCATTTATACTAAAAATGTAAATATTTATGGATATGTATACATTCTTATTGGGCTTATGGGAAAGAAGTGCCCATAAGGCTACATGGTAAAACGTTAATTGTAATCTGTGGATGAAGGGTCATGAGTCATTTTCTTCTAATACTTCCTCCAGAAATACAGGCTTGTTGGTGTACATGGGTGGCTCAGTCGGTTAAGTGTCTGACTCTTCAGTTCCACTCGGTTCATGAGATCCAGCCCTATGTTGGGCTCTGTGCTGGCAGCACAGAGCCTGCTTGAGATTCTACCTTCCCCTCTTTCTGACCCTCCTCTGCTTACACACTCACTCTCTCTCTCACTCTCTCTCTCAAAAATAAATAAATAGGGGCACCTGGGTGGCTCAGTCAGTTAAGCATACATCTCCGGTTCAGGTCATGATCTCACGGTTCGTAGGTTTGAGCCCCACGTCGGGCTCTGTGCTGACAGCTCAGAATCAGAGCCTGGAGCCTGTCTTCAGATTTTCTCTCTCTCTCTTTCTCTCTGACCCCCCCACTCATGCTGCCTCTCTCTCTCAAAAATAAATAAAACATTAAAAATTTTTTAAAAGGAGGGCCTGGGTGGCTCAGTCAGTTAAGTGTCCGGCTTCTGCCTTCGGCTCAGGTCATGATCTCACAGTTCATGGGTTTGAGCCCTGCATCAAGCTCTGTGCTGAAAGCTAGCTCAGAGCCTGGAGCCTGCTTCAGATTCTGTATCTTCCTCTCTCTCTGACCTTCCCCTGCTTGTGCTGTCTCTCTCTGTCTCTCAAAAATTAAAAAAATAAATTTAAAAAAATATAAAAAAATTTTAAAATAAATAAACATTAAAAAAAGAAACATAGACTCATCTAATAAAAATAAGAATGAAAGATAATAATGAAAGCGAACAGAAAAGGCTAGAATGCGCCCTTAATTCTGGTTCTGCAACATGTCTGCCACCACCACTTTGGACCCAGCAGGCCACGTCTGGTGTCAGACCGGCCGCACACTGTGTCAGCAGCCTACAGGCTGGAGTGTTTCCATTACCATTCCTTCTGCAGACGACATTTCCCTGGCCCACCAGTTCCTCTCGCTCCCGGCCTTCTCCTCTAAACAAATATTGACACTCAGGGAGGGTGGAGTTCCGTCCTCAGGAGCTGCGCTTCTGGGAGGGCAGCTGCGGGGCAGACGGCCGCCTCAGCAGCCTCAGCATCTGTGCCGCGGAAACCGCTTCCCCAGGAAGTGGAAAGGACCTCACAGCAGCCTGAGCTCCTCGGGACGGTGGGATTCCCTCAGAAACTGCAGAGTTTAGCTTTGTGGGTCGGGAAGGTTTATAACAACAGCCCGATCGGCTTGCACACCTGGGAATTTGATGCGTGACCACAAGAGTTTTGAAAAGCTCTGGAAATGGAGTCACCCTGTTCACTGGGGAAACTTCCAGAGACACCAGGTGCCAGGAGGCTGTGTCCTGGAACATAGGAAAAGGACACATGAACTGACTGTAGAAGATCGGGAAAGGGTCCCTTGACCTTCAACGTGGATTATTTCCACAACCGGGGTCAGAGTTCCCACTCAAAGCATTTTCCCACCAGCCTGGGGTGCCTGGAGAGGCATCGCTCTGCCATGAAGGAACTTACCCCCTTGGGGTGCCAAAGCACGTGCCGATAAAGACTTTGGAAGGCTGGCGGTAAGGACGCTAGGGAAGGCAGGGCTGCGATGTGGGCTTCCCGGCCCCTCAGTCATTCCCTTCGGTGGGACATGACCCTTTTTGCCTTCAGAACCGCCTAGGAAGCCACTTCCTTCAGATTCAGCTGTTTCCTTTTAGCTATCCTATACCATTGTTCTGTCACTCACGGGGATCTGCTCAAGGATCTCTGAGACTCCCAGATGTCACACGCCTGGAGAATAATTCATAAAATTGGAGCTCGACATCAGAGCCAGGAAGAACCCCTGGGAAGGTCTGACCCCCATCTGTAGAACTGAGGGGGGAAACCCGGAGGTGAACCGGGAAGCGACCGCCTGCAAGCTCACACCGCAGAGGCGCAGACCGGGTCCTAGAACCCACATCTCCTAGTTCCCAGCTGCCTCCTCCACGGCCTCGCTCCTCACTGTGTGGCTTGTGACCCAGATGCATCAGCATCCCCTGCGAGCTGGTTGGAGAAGCCGAATCTTCTCCAAGCCGCACCATAGAGTCTCAGAATCAGAATCTGAAGTTTAATAAAATTCTGAGTCTTGTTCCAGTTTCAAAAGTGCTCCTTTGAGGCAGTGGCTCTTAAACGTTAGCGCACACCCACCAGAATCGCTAGGAACGCCTGTTAAACACCACTCGCTTAGGGTTTCTGATTCAATACATGGGGTAGATCGGAGACTCTGCCTTTTCAACAAGTGCCCAGGTGATGCTGGTGCAGCTGACCTAAGGACCGCACTCGGGAACTTCAAGTGTCTTCACTGCTCACTCTTGGCAGTCAACACCCCAGGGAAGGATGGTGACCTGTCAAACAGGCAGCCTTAAGTCTCTGTGTGGTGAGCCATGGGCTGGCCTCCTGCTGGGGGCTCATCCTCCTGACGAGCCAGGAGCAATGAGGGTAACAACAAACTCGGAGACATCCTCCCCTGATCGCCCGGAGTTCACGCCGAGTCTGCTCTTCGAGCCTGGCTCTGCTGTCCTAACACAGACGGTGAGGGGGACGCCTTCCCCCAAAATCTCCACATGCACGATGTGGTCATCGCCAGAAAAATGCCTCGAGTTTGTGCCAGGCTCCTGACTTTTCATGTATGGCTTCCTTTGATCCTCCCCGTGAGTCGGGGAAGTGTGCAGGTCAGGTAAGATTGACCCCCTTTGCAAATGAGAAAAACCACCAGGAGAGGGAGTGAAAAGGGCACTCGCCTAATTGCTCACAAAAGTAGAATGAAAAACCATTTCTCAAGTCTTACTTCATTAATTTTCCCCTCCAGTAATTCATTGCCCTTTTGGGTTCTATTGGAGTGAGTATAGCTAAGGTGTTTCTGATCATACTCCAGGTGGGGCAGGTACATGGCTATTCCAGATGAGCAAGAAAGAACCATGCCACTCATTTTACACATAAAAAAAGACACACACACACACACACACACACACACACAGCAATTAACTGACTTTCCAAAAGCCATGGTGCTAAAAACATATTGAACTCAGTATCAATGCCCGAAGGATCAAAGGCTTTCAAGGGAGAGACCATCCCCAACAAGACAAAATCTGGTACTAATTTAACTCCACATTTTGCCTTTCATAAAATTATAGGCAGTGCCAAAATTTTTAAAGTGCTGTGCTCCAAAAGTGCAGTTTTAAGTGAGTTTCTTAAAGTATAAAATGCCTGCAAAGCACTCGGTATAGAGTAGGCATTTGAAAATGAATGCATTTCTTTGAAGACTATAATGATGTCAATGGTGGGGATCTTTCCCAGGCCAGTCCAATAAAATGCAACATTACGCACAAGATACCTAAAATATCATTTGCCTCTCTGACAGCGTCTGTGGATTACAGTCAAACTTCTAATTCAAAGCACGTGATGTGGGCCGCCTCCTAATTGTCTCACACTGTGATGGAGTGGGGACTAAGATCCACCGATGACTTGTCTGTCTTCTCCTGTCAAAGCCAGACAAGTAGGGATTTTGTCTCTCTTATTCATCAATGTACCCCTGATGCAGTGCCTGAACCATGAGGATATTTAATAAGTGTATACTTAAATGCAGTTCTGTGGGCCGGGACACTCTTTGATGGACTAAGTCTAACTCCCAGTCATGAAGCCCGGGGTCCGTGGCTCTTCATACGACTCAGATACCCACTCACGTCATGTTCCCTGTAACGGCCCAGACTCCCCCAGTCAACCAGTGACCACACTGTCTTTTAAATGGTTCTCACTTCCCTCTAGCATCCTTTTTCAAGATTACACCCACACGCCCAGACCTTCAAATTAGCTTTCTTAGTCTCTCATTCTGAGCACTAAGCAGATATAAGGCGAACATCTAAGACCGAGCAAACAACTAAAAGCAACATCCATGAAGTAAAGTGCAAGAAGAAGGCAGCTTCAGGAATGCAATAGAACATCCTCAAAGAAGAATGTGAGAAATGCACTGATTCTATAATCTATGAACAAACAGAATCCTATATTTAAATGAAGACATATTCAAAGAATGAAAGGGAGGTCTTGGTAACTACAAATGTGGCATTAGAAGTTCAAATCTCAATAGAAAGTTTGGAAATAAAGTTGTAAATATCACCAAGAAAAAAGACCAAGAGGAAACAACAAAGAAGAAAAGATAAGAAAATTAGCAGAGTCGCCCATGGGATCCAACATCGAAATAATTGGCGTTTCAGAAAGACAAAGCAGATCAAAGACAGTAGAGGATCTGTATCATCGGCAATAAGATCAAGAAACCCTTGCAGAACACAACTGAATGGTGAAGTTTCAGAACATAAATGACAAACCCTACAGCCTTCCAGAGAGAAAGAGGTAGACCACGCCCAAGGTCAGGGTTTTGATGGCACTGAACTTCTCAACAGCCACACTGAAAGAACACAAAAGAGCAACGTTCTCAAATTTCTGAGAGGAGATGAGTTCCGATTCAGAATTCCACATACAGCAAATTGATCATTCCAAACAGCTGTGATATAGAAATTATGACTTAATACTTCAGAAGAGTCATTCAAAACTCATTTGAAAATACTAATATTAATATTTTTAGACTTAATATTTCAAAGACTTTACCTCCCATGGATTTCCTTAAGGAGATTTTCTCCACAAAAGGAAGGAGATCCTGGGGTGCCTGGGTGGCTCAGTCAGTTGGACGTCTGGCTTCAGCTCAAGTCATGGTCTCAGGGTTTTTGGGTTCGAGCCCTGCTTCGGCTCTGTGCTGACAGCTAGCTCATGAGCCTGGGGCCTGTCTTCGGATTCTGTACCTCCTTCTCTCTCTGACCCTCCCCTACTCTCTCTCTCTCTGTCTCTCAAAAATAAATAAAACATTAAAAATTTAAAAATAAAAAGTAAGGAGATCCTTGGTTTGCCTAGGTGGCTCAATCGGCTAAGTGTCCAACTTCAGCTCAGGTCATGATCTCTCAGTCCGTGGGTTCAAGCCCCACATCAGGTTCTGTGCTGGCAGCTCAGAGCCTGGAGCCTGTTTCAGATTCTGTGTCTCCCTCTCTCTCTCTCTGCCCCTCCCTTGCTCGTGCTCTGTCTTTCGCTGTCTCAAAAATAAATACACCAAAAAAAAATGTTTTAAAGTAAGGAGATCCAGGATCACAGAAAGTATGAAATATAACACAGGAATGGAGTGATGGCAAGTTCCAGAATTGTGTGAAAGAAAACTTCAGTATAACAGCTGTGGGCCACATCTAGATGCCAGTTGGTCCAAAAACGGCAGACCTAAGAGACAGGTACATTGAAAGTCATCATGACCATGTACTGTGCTGTTATCACCTCAGCTTGAACAATTAGTAGAGGATATATTTCACTGGAACAAAGGAGCTAAAACATGAGGTCCAAGGAACAGAGACTTCAACCCAGAAGTAAGTCAAAGAGAATTCCAATAGTTACAGCAAAGAGAAGTCCCAGGTTGATGGCTGTGTAGTTCAGAAAGGAAAAAAAAAAAAAAGAGAGAGAGAGAGAGAGAAAAATATATCTCAGAAAAAAATTGAAATGGACAAATTCCCGAAGTAATTGACCTTATAAAAGTTTTTGCTGAGAATATTCAGGAAGAAGTGTGTGTATTGGGGGGATGGGGGAGATTTAGCATTATATACAAAGGAAAGCGAACAATTAAAAATCAATATGAGAGATGTCTGGGTGGCTCAGTTGGTTGAGCATCTGACTCTTGATTTCAGTTCAGGTCATGATCTCATAGTCATGGGATTGAACCCTGTGTCAGCTTCTGTGCTGAGTGTGGAACTTGCTTAAGATTCTCTCTCTCTCTCTCTCTTTCTTTCTCTCTCTCTCTCTCTCTCATTCTATCTTCCTTCCTCTCTCCCTCTCCCACACTTGCATTCTCTTTCTCTCAAAAAAAAACCTTAAAAAGATTTAAAATTAAAAATAATTATGAATGTGAGAGATTGGGGTGTACCAGCAGGGGGTACTTGAAATTTAAATCTTGTTGGGAGGACTCTGTGGCCTGATCCTGAGCACATAATATCTAGAAAATCATTCTAATATCTCAAGTCCCCAGGTGCAGAAACTTCCAGCATACAAAATACTAAATTCAACAAAATAAACATCAAAGATGTTAAGACAAGGGACACTTGGTTGGCTCAGTTGGGTAAGCATTCGACTTAGGCTTAGGTCATGATCTCACGGTTCATGGGTTCAAGTCCCGTGTCGGGCTCTGTGCTGATAGTTCAGAGTCTGGAGCCTGCTTCACATTCTGTCTCCATCTCTCTTTGCCAGTCCCCTGCTCGCTCGCTCTCTCTCTTTCTCAAAAATAAATAAATGTTTAAAAAAACTTTTTAAAAAGATGTTAAGACAAGAAAATGTGTAAGTTAAAGTTATTTATTAAGCTAGGACAAGGTTACAGTCTCCAGTGACCCTTTTTAGGGTTTGTCCTTTAGTGAATGCCATACCATAGCAAAGTCATATCTGATTTGGGACCGATGGCTCACTGTAGCAGGGAGGTAGGAGCAGTACTCAAAGAAGAGACAAGAAATCTTAAGGACTGAGATCATCTCAAGTTCGTAACTCCTGGTCCCACTTGTCATGTTGAAGGTGCCATCATAACGTGCACCAGAGGCAAGAGGGCATCTTCAGAGTAAGAACAGAAGGATAATTGCCTTTGGCAGAGGACCTCTCCACGTGGCCCTCCGAACGCTGGCCCACTGCCTCCCCCCTGCAGTGAGAGCTGTCTCGAGCACCCACTATGACCAGTGGCCTTGGACAAACACCCATGGAGATTTTTCCTCTGTGCTTCTGGGTTCAAGGAACAATATGGAGTGAAGAGGTGCTCCCCAGTAAACAGTCACATGCATGTCACACACACAATTTTTGTGATATCTGGGGACCACCTGTATTAGAATGTACTTAGTTCTTCTGTTTAGATCAGACTCATCCTTTAATACTTAACTATATTAATTTAAAAGGCTAGATTCGTGACATGGCCATAAAGGGAGGACCAGTGTCCCAGCCTCCAAAATGGCACCGAATGCTTCTTGCTCCTAGTGTCCATGCCTCCATGTAGTCCCCTCCCATCTTGAGGAGGGCTGATCTATGTAACCAGTAGGATCCTGAAGGAATGATGAGTCATGAATTGTTTTTAATGTTTGTTTAATTGGTCTCAAGGGTGCAGTGTGCAGCCAGAGGAAGGGCAGAGAGAGAGAGGAAAAGAGAGATTCCACTTGGGGCTCGATCTCATTACCGTGAGATCATGACTTGAGCCCAAATCAAGAGTTGGATGCTGATACCGACTAAGCCATCCAGGTGCCCCAAATTGTGACTTCTTGGGTTAGGTCACCAGAAAACACGTCAACTCTGCCTTGCTCTCTCTTGGGTCACTCCCTCCATGAGAAGCCACAGACCCACAGCCCCAGGCCAACCTTCAGATGGTGGCAGCCTTGGACAGCATGGTGACTATCACCTCACGAGAGCCAGAAATAACCAGCTCAGACACTCCTAAATTCCTGACGCACAGGAACTGCACGAGATAGCAGACGTTTACTGTCGCTTCAGACCACTAACCGTTGGTATACCTTACTACGTAGCTGTAAAGAACGAATACACTACCTATAAAAAGAATGAAAACAAGCCAATGCTACTAAATTCTACTTATAGGCTGTTTCTTGATCAAGGCTGAGAGCCCAAGATCTGTTGTCTGTTAGTCCAAGGGAAAGATTAACAAGTATTCTGGTTGAACCCTAACCTCACACACAGACTTTTTCTCCATAAGATCTCCTTTACTAAGCGAGTAAATCTTAGAAGTTCTCATGGAAAGAAACAGAATCTGTGACTCCATATCGTGATGAAAGTTAACAAGACTTATCATGGTGACCATTTCTTAACTTATGTATCAGATTTCAGAGAGACTGTTTTCTTTTTTTTATTTGTTAATGTTTATTTATTTTTGAGAGGAGAGAGACAGAGGGTGAGCAGGGCAGGGACAGAGAGAGAGGGAGACACAGAATCTGAAGCAGGCTCCAGGCTCTGAGCTGTCAGCACAGAGCCCAACGTGGGGCTTGAACTCACAAGCTGTGAGATCATGAAGTTCAGCTCATAAAGTTGGATGCTTAACGGACTGAGCCACTCGACGCCCGAAAGAGACTGTTTTCTAAGGTGATTAAGAAAAGATAGCTGGGGTTTTTTGCTTCTCACACTGTTTTCCCCTAGAATAGTTTGCACTGAAAAAATGCTACGAGAATATTCACAATTAAACAAGACACACAAAACGCATGCAGGTATGCATGCACGCGGAGGCGCGCGCACACACACACACACACACAATCGATTTCATCTGCAGGAATGAGCTGTTCAACTGACGGTGGCTTGAATGGAGGGGCTTGAGCTGATTCATCCTTGTGTTCTCATAGTTTGGGTCAGAGTTTTGAAAAAAGTTGGGCCACTCAGGAAGGAAAAAGGAGATTTGGAGGGGACTGTCAAGCTCTGTGGTTCAGTTGTTTAACCCAGCATCTTGCACCATCTAAAACGGTCTTGGGAGGCAACAGTGGTACCTGTTTCATCCTTGAGGAGAAGCAGGTGGTGGGTGGAGAAGTCAGACGACAGAGTCCGACATACTATGAAGTTTTGACAATCCCTAGGGAGTGTGACATGGCATGTGACTTCAGCCCACGGCCTCAATCTCCTGCTCTGTCAAAGGAAAACGGAACCAGTTGTTGCCCGAGGTCCCTTCCAGTTCTTGTAAATCTTAATTCCAGCTCGGACCAAAGACATAAATACTAGTACCGTTCACCAGCACACCAGAGAACAGATAGGGTAACTCACGGGAAGCACTCTGCAAAACTGCCTTTGATACGTGGCTCAAAAATGCTTTTTAATGTATTTTTGTAAGTGTCAGATTTGTTCATTCAAGGTCGGAAAAATAAATGTAGTCAAATGCTCAGATTTTGAAAAAATAAACAGCATTCCTGATTTATTCATCAAGAGCAGTTGCAATCATTGCTAAAAATAAAGGCTTTAGCCTGAGTCACTTCCAAGTCTTAATAATTAAATACCAAAGAGCAGAAGCTTGAAAAGGGTGAGGTCTGACTTCATTCCAGATGTGCATTTTTCACTGAGTATCAAAGTCACAGAGGTTCTGCGTGAGAGCCAACAGGGCTCTGTGCCAATCTGAGCATTTTCTTTGACCTACAGAAGGCTAACCTGCTGGACCTGAAATTCTGAGGAGCTGAGCTCATTTTCCAGAGCAGCTTAATGTTTTAATGACCCTACATTGACTCAAGTCTACCTATGAACATATGTGTAATCACAGCGACATTTCAGCCTCGAATTATTTTCATAATATGTCCATCTTGTTGCGTCTCACATCTAAGATGAAGGCAATGAGGTATTTCCCACAGAGTAGCCTTGTCCTCCGTTAGCCAAACATCTCCTGCTTCACATCCATTTCAGAGGTTAACGATACCACAAGGTCATTTCCTCCACAGGCTAATGTGAGTGCAAGGGGGGAAGAAACACTTCCTCACGAGATCCTCCTAGAAAACCATATTTGAAGATTATGTATTAATTTTCTTAATGCTTATTTATTTATTTTGAGAGACAGAGACAGAGAGCATGCAGGGGAGGAGGGGCAGAGAAAGGGGGAGAAAGAGAGAATCCCAAGCAGGCTCTGCACTGCCAGCATGGAGCACTGAGCCACCCAGGTGCCCCAGAGGATTATGGATTAATTTTAAAACGATTTCACATTTTGGTGTGACTGTGCTTTCTGGACAACATTCAACTTGGCTACAATGAAGGTCAGAGCTTATAAAATTTAATTCCGCTGATATAGATACTAGTAAACATGAGGAAAGCACAAACAAAGGAGAAATGAAGGAAGAAATACCAACAGAGATGAACGGGAGAAGGAGGGACCAAGAACAAGAGAATAAAGGAGAGAAACAGAAATGATGGATTAGCGCGATGAAGGATCAAGGAGGAAAAAACGAGACGGAAAAGCCAATCCTTGGCTTCCATTATCTCTTCAGCTCCTCTCACTCTTCCCTTGAGCACAAGATGACTTTCTCACGAGGACATCTTCATGACAACAATGGTGAGACAGTGCCAGGGATCACTCAGTTCTAGCCCAACCTGCCCTTCCCGGAAGGGTCTGCCCAAGGGCACACAAGTCAATGGCAGAGGCATGTTTTACATGTCACCTCCCTCTGTCTGCTCAACCTGACAGAAACTCATCTCTTTGGGAATTATTGAAGGACTGCCATATCGTTCTTCAGACGATCACACATTTGTCTTGATCCATTTGAGAAATTAATAATAATAATAATAATGTTAATGATAGTAAGTTTGTGGAATACAGAGGAGATTTCACCAAGGACTTGTGTTTTCCCAACCCTGCTGAAGTAGCTGTGAACCACATATAAATGTTCTTCCAGGGGCGCCCGGGTGGCTCAGTCTGTTAAGCATCTGACTCTTGGCTTCAGCTTAGGTCATGATCTCATGGCTCGTGAGGTTGAGCCCCGCATCAGGCTCTGCACTGAAAGTGAGGAGCCTGCTTAGGAGTCTCTGTCTCTCTCTCTCTCTCTCCCTGTCTCTCTCTCTCTTTCTCTCTCTCTCTCTCACTCTCGCTCTCTCTCTACTCCTCCCCCACTTGCTCTCTATCTCTCTCCAAAAACATAAATAAATAAACTAAAAATAAACAAAAAAACTATAAATAGATAAATAAATAAATAAATGAAAATTTTGAAAAATGTCCTTCAAGGCCTAAGGGACCGGGACAACTTAGAAAGCCACTCTCTGCTCATTTATCTCAAGAGAGCACAAGGTGTCCCTCCGTCCTTCCTTTAGAAAAATTTAGCATTGGGGGTAAATTTAGCAGGACAGTGTATTGAAATATTAATTTGACTGCCTTCTGTGTATTTTTCTTTCCTTCCATTTCTAATCGGTAGCTAGTGTCGCGTTGTGCACTTTCTAGAAAGTGGAAAAACTAGCACCGTGGTTCTTCCTGTCTCCTGTAGGTGTGTTGACAATATGATGCTGTATCTGAAAGGCCAGCGGTGGGAGACAGGAGCGTTGGGTGCTCCCCTGCAGAGGAGGAGGGGTGCAGCTCCTTCAAGGGCCTGGAGTCTGTGTGGCCATCCACCGAGGTGGCCCGAACTCAGAGAGGACACCTGGGTGGTACAGAGGGTCTCTAGTCATAGGACCCAAAGGGGGTCTTGGGGCATGGATAGGGGGTGTCTCAGTGGCCCTGATGGTCCATGAGTCTAAGGGCTTTCCTGAACTCGGCTGCCACTTCAGACCAGGTATCCAGAGTGACCCTGTGCTATCACAGGATGGGGGGCCATACAGGGGTGCCCGGGTGCCTGGCCACTGGGGCAAGCAGTAGCTGAAATCCAGTCTGTGCTCTGCCCGCCAAGCTACACACCACAGGCAGGTGTGCCCTTTTTTCCAATCTGCACAAAGATGCCATATGGCCTGGCAGAGGCCTTCTGGTACCTGAGCACTGCCGTGGGTGAAGATCATCTCAAAAGACTATGAATGAATTTGCCTTCACCAGATTATAAAGGGCGTGGGTTGGGGGGCTTGTCTTGAGTCCCGTGTAGGACAAAGCATTGGAATATCTATTATAGGCAGAGATTCATACTTCCTTAAAGCAGCGGTCGGCCTTTCTCACCCCCCAAACACGGGATGGTGGGCACCTCCCGGTGCCTCATTAGTTCTCACTCCCAGAGAAGAAAGGCAATGGGCCCTTATTGGATGTGACTCCATCCAGGTGAACTGGGGGCCATCAGACGCACCACGGAATGCCAGCAGCTGAGACCAGGGTGGAAGGGCACCTCCCACGAAAGCCATCCTTTGTCAGGGAGGCACCCCTCGCCACTGTCCCGAGACACACACGGACCACTATTCATCCAGAGATCCAAAACGGATGTCATCCTGTCCTAACGGCAGCAAGACCTCTGGTCTTTGACCCGTGCGACTCTCAATTAGCCAAAATTATTCGACTGTGTCCAGGCCCTGTCTTCCTTCAAAACACCTAATTGTGTGAAAGCCACATTCCTTTGAGCCCTGGCCCCCCCTTCATGATCTGACCACCCCATCCCCCAGCCTCTCCCAAGGGCATCTGTGGTTTTGTTTCTTCTCTTAATGAACTGTGCCAATCATTAAGGAAGTCCCACTGAAGTCTTATTACTCTTGGCGATCTTTCACTCATTAGCCAGGGATCCAAGCAAATGTCCACATTTATAGCTGCTCCGACTCCCAAATCCAGCTAGGCGCTTCAAGCACCAACGTTCCCATCCACCCTGCTGAGAAAACACAGTCAGCCAAACAGTCGAGAAGCATAAAGGGATGTTAATATTGTACCAAATCACAGTGAGCAAATCTGCAAGCCGATTATTATACATCCGCTTCCTCATCCTGGGTCTCCTTCTCCTAACCTCTAGAGTCCCTTCATCCGGAGCAAATGTTAGAGACTCATTTGGATTCCTCAAAGGCGAATACTTCAAAACGTGCCCATGCTGTTTTTGTTGATGCAATTGAATATCCCTCTTCATTTGTATCTGTTTGAGTTTTGGCAGAAGGCTGGGCATGAGATAAAGCCAAACTGAGACCTCATTACTGTGATTCACTTGTACTAATAAGACACCGTTCTGGAAGTTGTGCACCGTGACCCTAACTGACAATGTTAAGGCAAAGATCCAGGATGTCTCGTCCCCCCCCCCAGAGGGACCCCCAGGAAGCAGAAGCTAGATACACCCTGACTGACTACAAACCAGAAAGAATCTACCCTGAACCCATCTAGGCTATGTAATGTCAGGTTTTCAAATTTACTTCCAGCTTTTGAGAAAACAAAAATGCACGGAGAAAAAAGAATTACAGTCGTTACAAACAAATCGAGATAAGGTATTAAAAACAAACCAGTTTTTCTTTGGCTCCTTAAACCACTTCTGTTGCTTCTTGTAAAACCACATCAGGCAAATGAAATCCCCACGGAATAAGCAAGAGTAGAATTCCATTAGGCAAATGAGAACAGCCAATCCTCTTGCCAAAATTCACATAAGGGCACTTTGGCTTCATTCTCTGCCTCTCTAGGTAAAACAAACTTCTTTTGTTTTCTCTGTTCCGTGATTAAAGCCACTAGTTTGTCTTGTCAAAAGAAACCTGGTGATAGTCCACTTAAATTTTGGATGTTTGGGGTTTTTTTTTAATGTTTATTTTTGAGAGAGAGAGAGAGTGAGCGTGTGAAAGCTGGGGAGGGGGCAGAGAGAGAGGGAGACAGGATAATCTGAAGCAGGCTCCATGCTGTCCACGCAGAGCCTGAAGTGGGGCTCGAACTCACAAATCATGAGATCATAACCTGAGCCAAAGCCTGACGCTTAACCAACTGAGCCACCCAAGTGGCTTGAACATTTGGATTTAAGCAACCTTGCCATGGTGAGTCAACCACTCCTTCTATACATTTGCCCCATTGGATCCCTACTGGATACGGGGCTGGAGCAAGACCAGCTAGAAAAAGAAGTAGCAATGGGAGAGGTAAAAGTGATAATGCAGACCATCCTGGAAGGTGAGCAGGTCCTGGGGTGCCCAGGGAACAGACTAGGACCAGGAAAACAGGTCACCATGATGGGGCCTGCCGGAGCCCCTCTCCTGGGGACCATATCTTAATACAGACTCCTCTAGCAAATGATGCTCCACAGGAGAGCCAGACCCAGGCCAGCCCAAGTCTGCAGAAGGACAAGGGGAAGAGTGAGGGCTGGCAGGTGCCTCTGGGGTGCAACACCCTCCAGGCATTGGCTGTTCTATGTCTTCAAACCTCCCTCTGGAACAAAGCACCTTGGGAATCAGCAGTATCAGCACCATCTGGGAGTCTTCTGGAAATGCAGAACCTCATGTCTAGTGGCCTGAAAATCAGGCCTACAAATCACAATCTACATTTTGAAAACAGGATGCTTATGCACATGAAAATTTAAGAAACACTGGATCTAAAGACAAACAAACAATAGCAACAGGACAAAAGCTAGTCCTTTGCCTCTAGAGAAATATAAGGCATAGATAGGGAGAAACGATAGGTAAAATATGCCAATGTAGTCTGTATTTAAAAATCTGTAGTGGGGCGCCTGGGGGCTCCATCGGTGGAGCATCTGACTTCAGCTCAGGTCATGATCTCGCAGTTTGTGAGTTGGACCCTGCATCTGGCTCCCTGCTGTCAGCGCAGAGCCTACTTCAGGTCCTCTGTCCCCCTCTCACACCGGTGCCCCAACAAGAAATAATTTTTAGGAAAAAAAACATCTGAGAGGAAACAGGGACAACACAGGAAGCAAAAGAAAACTTATGGGGAAAAAACGGTCATAAATACCATAAAACCCCGGATTGCGAGTAACTTGCTCTGCAAGTGTTCCACGAGACAAGCAAACATGTCTAATAAATTTTAACTTGATAAACGAGCGTCATCTTGCAACACTAGGAGAACGTGACGCCGAATGTCCCATGGTCACAACGGAGCCAATGGTTCTTGAAATTTGCTTTGATATACGAGTGCCTTAGATTACAAGCTTGTTTCTGGAGTGAATTACGCTCACAAACCAAGGTTTTACTGTACCTGCATAGAAATAAGGAAACGAGAATAACAGGATATATGAAGGAAACAGGAGGAATGGCTAGAGAACAAGAAAATGTGAATATTTCCAATCTAAGAGTGAAAATTTTTTTAATTCTGAAAAGGGGTGAAAGGCCAAGTTGAGACAGCCTTTCATAAAGCAGAACAAAAACCTAGAGCTGGACAATCCACAGGAGGAAAAAAAATGAAAAGAAAGCAGCTAAAGGCATAATGCAGAAGACCAGGCCCTGTGATAAGAAGCTAAAAAAAAAAAAAAAAAGAAAGAAAGAAAGAAAAGAAATGAGCATAGAAAGCAGTCAGGTTATATTTATTTAAAAAGGTAACACAGGAGCACCTGGGCAGCTCAGTCAGTTAAGCGTCTGACTTCAGCTCAGGTCATGATCTCATGGTTCGTGGGTTCAAGCCTCTCTCTGTGTTACAGCTTGGAGCCTGGAACCTGCTTCTGATTCTGTGTCTCCCCCTCTCTCTGCCCCTCCCCTGTTTGTGCTCTCTGTGTGTGTCTCCCTCTCAAAAATAAAATATTAAAAAAAAAAGATAACACAGAAACATTTCCAGAACCAGGACATGAGTCTTCAGATTAAAAAATAATAATAATCCACCAAACACCCAGCAAGAGAAAGACACAAACCAAGAGGCCAAAAACGAGAAAGAGAATGGTGGCATGTCGGGGACCGCCACGTTTGAGCGCGCCGGGACCCGGCTTCGGGTTAAGACAGTGGCAGGTGTAGGTGTAAGACTTGGTGGAAGGCAGGAGGGGATGCGTGTCAAAGAGCCACAACTTCATCTGCCATCAAATGATATCAGAAGACAACCTGCTGAATTAGGAAATCAAGAAATGCCTCTGGGTGCATATATTTAGAAATACAGAGAAAGGAACAGTTGAAATAATTGGAAGATTCTGTTTCCAGAGAGTCAGCAATGCCTGACTTTTTAACATATGAGAATAGGCACCTTTGGCAAAATGAAGATTAATTTGAAGAAGAAGGAAGAGGAGAAAAAGGAGGAAGATGGAGAGAAGAAGAATCTGCAGAGAGATGTCTGCCGTAAAGAATGAGGTCTAAGTCTTCTGGGCAAGACAACAAAATGATCATGAACTTCCATTCTGAGTCCTCCGGATGCCCTTGGAAATATCCCCACAACACACACATGGTGAAGAATGTGGCTTCTCAGAAGGATAATGGTCTCCATACACGAGACTTCAAAAAATTTCTGCTGCACAAAGTACAAACAGAATGGCCAGGAGGTCTGCCCCTTCCATAGCCTGGCTTCTGTGGCTCTGTCATTGGAAAGACCACTGTTCCCCAAGAGAAGGAAACCATGAGTTTGCCCCACCCCAGTTACCCCATGACCGTGATGGCTTTCTGCTGGTTGTGTTGGCTAAACTCTCATCTGGCTGCACCCCCAGGGACAAATGGGGTGTGGTCAAGCTTCCTGCTACTTCCTGAGCCCTCCAGTCCTATCAAACCCTACACTGGAGCCATTCCTCAATGTTTTCAGCGTGTTTCCTAGTTGCCAGCATGTGTACGGACCTTCCCCCTGTTTGCAATACTCCTTGAGTCATTTCTCTTACAATTTAGAAGCTCGGTCCAGCTGGAGTCACTACCTAAAGCCGGAAGTCTCAACAGCTAACTAACTTCCCCCTTCTCTTTGGTTAGCCGTCTCAGCTCTAGAGAGAGACAGTAATGCTTGGGATCCCGGCATGGCCGCCTGGTGATCTCAGGAAGTCAGCTCACCTCTCTGCACCTCGGTTTTCCCATCTGCAACACGGGAGACCTGATCCCACGAACGCCACAGGTCGCCGGAAGGAGAGTCTATTATGCATAACATGCTAACGTGCGTGAAACACACGAAATGTTAAGGAAGTTATTATAATGAAAACAAGGCAACATTTCATAAAGAAGAGAAGCCATTGCCAGGAATCCAACGCCCGCTAACGCTGCCACGTGCCCGGTTTTCTCCCTCGCACACCGTGATCCCATCTCCGCCCTGGCGGGTGTCCTTGCCAGCCTTCACTGCTAAGCCTCTGTGAACAGGTCCCCGGAAGGAGCCCATCCCATCTTCATCGGTTTCAATCCTTCCCCACCTGCAGGTGTGCGTGCAGGTCAGAAAGACAGTGTCTCGGAGAAGACGGAGAAAGACCCCATTCTGGATCGAAATGCCAGCTTTGGTAGACCAGCTCTGCCCACACTGCAGGAGAAGAAGAGTTTCCCAAGGGTGGAGAGGCCGGAAGGCCAGTGAGTGGCCAAGAAGAGAGAAGAAAGAGTCCACACGCCCAAGACCCAAGGTGGTCATGTGCACAGAGAGAGAAAGCCTTCAGCTTGCAGCACGCCATGTTCCCACAGCCGCCTCCCCAAAGGACTGTGGGCACAGTACCAAGCGTGCTCGTATGTGGCACGTTATAATTTTCAAAGCACTCTCTTATCTCAATTGCTCCCCGCAAATGCTGCAAGTGTTAGGTCCATTTTCCAGATGAGAGACTGAGCCTAAAAAGAGCCTGTGACTTGCTGGGAGTTCCCACGGCCAGTAAAGAGCAGAGCAGGGACGAGAACAAGAGGCCTCGGCAAACCGCAGTGCCCTGACGCGGCACCGTGGGGTCCCCATAAAGGCAGATGGGTGCAGCCTGGCCTCGGAGCACTGCGTAGACAGCGCTGGAAAACTCAGCTCCGGGATTCCAATCAGGCTACACAACCCCCTGAGAAAGGAATGTTCCTTCCCGTGGCTGGGGCAGCTCCCCTTTGTGACGAGGGACACTGCGCAGGGCCCCTGGGTGCCTGTCCCCGGAGTGCGCCTGGAGCCGGAAGACAGCGGCCTGGTGGAGCAGCTAACTTTGGAACTCTTCTAAAAAACGAAGGTGGGTTCAGTCCCTCAGCGCCATATGGAACTCGTTATCCCCGAGCCTCTGTGAGTGGAGTATAAAGAGGTTAAAGAAGGCTTTGAATGATAATATGGTCAATTGATCCAAATTGGATTATTGAGAAGGGAGCTGGGACTATTAGCTATTAGCGTTTCCCCTCGTGTTCAGGATGAAGCTGGGGCGGGAGAGAGCGCCAGTCTGATCCCCTGATGGCTGACGCAGCCTGGTCCGGGGCAGGATTTTCTGTGCGGACCACGCTTGTGGTTTGGAAAAACAATCCCTGGGGAACTACGGAAAATTCTTTGGCTTTGTGACAGGGCTAATGTCAACAAGAGAATCCCAATTATATACCTTCTTTTCTTCCATTCCTAATTTTGAGGCTGAGAGCCTTTGGAATTGCTTCATTTCTGACAAATTAAAAACAAAAAAAAACCATTCCAAAAGTACTGGTTCCTCAGGTCACATTTCCAGTGAGCTGTGACCTCCATAGCATCATCGCTCAAATCCTAATAAGGGTCTTCACCTCCGTTAAGGACATTTTCATTTTGGTGGGGGGGAGATAATCTAGTATAAATTCCATTGCACTAGGGAGACCTTTTTATATTGATTTTTTTTTTTTTTATCAAAGGACAGCTGGGAAGCAAAAGGTGAAGAGAAGGTGTAATGAAAGTTATAGAAACAGAGCAAATTGGAGGTGGGGATATAAGAAGCAACATAAGGGAAGCGGAGATAAGGGATCCGGAGAAAAGAGCCTCACCCCTCAGGTGCCTCCGTGAATAAAGATGAATGGACATTTTAAATTGATGTAGTGGAGAATTAAAAGCGAATGGGAAGAGAAGGAAGCCGAACAGAGACCGGAGAGAGCAGGAAAAGGGAGGGAGATAAACACCTTGGGGAAGTAAAGGGTCAAAACTTGACATTGAAGGTGAATCCTTCAGGTGGAAAGCCCTGAGACCCGACAGAGGGACTCCGAAAGCAATTAAGGAAGGATCCAGGGGCGGGTGGGGGAGGGGGTTTGGTCCTAGAAAGTGAGGTGTGTCGGAGAGGCCTCTGGGAGCTCTCCCTAGATAAAGTATCCAGCAATCAAACATGTGACTGAGTCCAGACCTACCTGCCCACCGTCCCCCCCCGACAATCTGGTACTTTCTTACTCCTCCCAAGTACCTCTTGTTAGCCTGACACATACCAAGTGGACCCCCTGGACGGCCACAATCTAACATAAACAGTGGTGAGGACGGCACGGTGACAGTGCTCGGTTCTAATCGCCGGAGGCTTCTGTGGGTTTTGTTCCTTGCTATCAGCAGCCCCTGGGCTGAGTCAGGCCTGGTCCACTTAATCCCTCCCTTGATACGAGATGGGTTTCCCAAGTGAAAACTGTAAATCTCCGTCATTCCTCCTCCAGAATTCCAGCTCATTAGAGCAATTAGACATGCACCGAGCCTATAGTAACAGATCATCCGCTACCCGTCCGGTGGCAGGGTCCAGGCCC
>PJEM01015704.1:0-28918 GCA_004023845.1 Helogale parvula | reverse complement strand
GTCACAGCGGCCCCTTGTCCATCCCGTGTGGCTGGGGGCGGGGCTGAGGCCTGCACCCCAATCTTCCCTGTGGGTTGCTCTGATTGCTCCTGAGTGGGTGCAGCTAAGCACACCCTTCCTGGGTCTGGAAGTTTTACCGTGAGACTAGGAGGGTGCTTCTGGGCTAGGCCTTTCCCGACGCTCTCTGTTACACTGCTGGCTGCTTGGTCATGTCCTTATGGAGCCAGTATCACAGAGCTACCGGCAGTCTTGGAATTGCCCTCCACCAAGATGCCCATTGTTTTCAACAACACCTTTGAACATGGAACTGTACTCTGTCTCAGATGAAGTCACTTCTCTCAGGCAGTGCCATAGGGCTCCTCTTCCCTATAACCCACCGTCTTCTGGCCAGAACCTCGGTGCCACTTTACAGAACTGGGGCTGGGGACGCAGTCCTCTTCTCCTGGAGCTACGCTTTGGATCTAGAGGAGGTGCTGGGGGGTGGGGGGGCACTGCTTCTCTAGCGTGGCGCCGCTGGCCTATGGGTGAGCTTGGCCGGGACAACTGGGCCAGTGTTCTCGGCCCATCACACCTGGGGTGGAGATCGCCCACAGTGAGGGGAGGGGGCATCTTGACTGCACTCCTGGAGCAGAGCCCAGAATAGTCTTCCTAAGACAAATTTGGTGGGTGGGGGTATAGGTCGTGCTTCAAGGGCCACAGACTCCTTGCTTTTCCTGACACTTAGTAGATGGTCTTGATTCTGTTGATGAATGTTTCTCCGTTTGCTGTATGCCTTTAGGAAAATTACCTGAGGCTTTAAATGATTTTTTAAAGTTTTCTCCAATCAAAATGTTTGTTAGGGACAGAAGCCACTGTGTCCTCGCTTCTGCTATTCCAGAAGCCAGTCTTCTATTTTTTTCTTCAATTTATGTCCATGAGAAATTATGACCCTGTGGGTATTTTTCATGTGCCGTATAGGAAAACATGTCTCTGTAGTCATTACTTATAAGTTTGGAGAGTTTTTGGAAACTTTTCATCCTAAATTTGTAGACTTGAGTGTTAGTTGTTGTTTTTTCTTATAAGACATCTTGCTTTGCTTGAGCACAATTACGAGGTCAGACACAAGAAATGCAGAGGCACAGAGGTCCACGCAGCCACGGCATAAATGTCACAGGATTCTTGACAGCAATGGAACTTGTGGGTTTTTCCCCATATAATAAATCAGAGCTCTGGTTTTTGGGTGGTGTCCAGTAAATCTATGACCCATTTACTTATGTGCTAAACAGGGCAGGACTACGGCTGGCTCAGGCCTTCGGCTAGGTGCTAGCAATCTGGCAATGAGCTAAATAGACCCTGCCTTCTGTCCCTCCTTTGGGAAACACCGAATATGCAAATAAATACACAAACTGTGGGAGCGCTAGCAAGGCAATGAGCAGAGTGCCCTTAGAGACCACTTGGGGTGGGCTGGTCTAGCCGTGGTGGTCAGGGAAGGTTCTTAGAAGAGCTGAGTCCTGAAGAAGGATAAGCCGACCAAGCAAGAGGTTGAGAGAAGAGGACTTAAAACATAGAAAACAGCATATACAAAATGCTGTAACGGGAAAGAGCTTTTCCATGACTACGAAATTGAAAGAAGGCTAGAAAATAAGAAAGAAAAACAGAGAGAAAAAGAAAAAAAAAGAGATTAGGAAAATGGCAAAAAGGATAAATACTAATAATTGCGATTTCAACGCATTATTTTTTTAAAGTACTAAAAATTTTTTTAATTTTTTAAATTTATTTTCGAGAGACAGAGAGAGACAGTGCGAGCAGGGGAGGGGCAGAGAGAGAGGGAGACACAGAATCTGAAGCAGGCTCCAGGCTCTGAGCTCTCAGCAAAGAGCCTGACGCGGGGCTCGAACCCACAAACCGTGAGATCATGACCTGAGCCGAAGTGGGACGCTCAACCAACTGAGCCACCCAGGCGCCTCTTACAACATTTTAAAATTAGTTAATAGATAGAAAAATTGGAGGATTTTATGCAAGTCTCAAATTTCCTATTGTCTTGAGAAACCTAGAGTTCTGGCAACACTGGGTCAACGCCGGGGGACGAGGCGCCAGCCTGTCAGCTCACCCTGTGGCCCGGTCCCCCACCCTTGATCCCCAACCCTGGCATGACTGCTCTTCTCTCTTGGCCTCGTTAGCCTCTGTCAGCACGTGGGAGTGCATCAGAAAACCGTTTCCGGGAGGAGACAGAAGAACAGGGTCATTTTGATGGGTGAGGGTCAGGGTAGAGTCTACACTGGCCTATGCTTTATTTTTCTTTTTCCTTTTCCTTTTTAATTTATTGAGAGAGACAGAGAGTGTGCACATGCAAGCAAGAGCACATGCGAGTGGAGGAAGGGCAGAGGGAGCGGGGGTGGGGAAGGGAATCTTATGTAGGCTCCGCGATCAGCTCAGAGCCCAGCTGGTCCCAGGCTCACTGTCGTGACTGTGAGACCATGACCGTTAGATCATGACCATGAGATTGTGACCTGAGCTGAAATAAAGGTTTGGATGCTTTGCTGACTGCTCTGCCCAGGCGCCCCTCTCTTGGTTACTCTCTAGAGGCCTTTTCAATTAGTTTAGTCCAAGGTCCCAGCCCCCGAGGTCTCTGAGCAGACTCCGCGCGAGCATGTGGTCCAGCTCAGCAGAGAAGCAGCGGGCGCTCACGCTGGCCTTAGTCAGGTCTGAAACGCCGTGAGCTTAGCTGGTAGCCAAGCCACATGAAGATTCGGAGAGCTGACGTTTTAAAGTGATGTGATGCGTCACTGTTAATAACACTGAGCTTCTACTTTGGAAAAGCAGGTTAGTACGTCCTTTTGCTTTCCTGCCACAGAATACCCGCCGGACAAAGCAGCTGAGCACAGTCAGCAACCCCAAATCTGTGCCTCCGGTGACAGGCAATCCAGGGCTCAGGCCTAGGTGACACTCCATACTCTACCTGGCACTGGGCACTGCTGGTGGTACCGTACACCTAGCATGAGAGGGGCACTGCCATTTTTAGCAGCAATTAACTTAGAACAGCAGAGAGAAAACGTGTGGCGGGGAGGAGCTGGGATGTTAGCGGTGTGAGTAAGAGCCTCGGAACTGCACTCATGCCAGGAGACAGCTCTGGCCATTCAAAATTCTTAGAATACAAATCTGGCAAGTAAATGCCACTTATTCAAAAGCAATGTTCCACCCATGCCTAAAATGTGGACCCCGATCCACATAAGTTCCACCTCTCACTGTCATGATTAGAAGCTCGCGGCGCAGGGCACCCAGGTCTGGAGCAGAGGGGTTCTCTCTCCCGCTCTGCTGCGCTGGACGCGGGCCCCTGGCTACACACCGGCATGAGGAAGATCACCTTAGGTCTGCTTCACATCTAGCAGATGCTCGGACGTCATCTGTGCTCAAAAATCCTGGTTTCCTCTGCTCACCAGGCAAATCCACTATTACAAGTGCAGCTAAGGGACGAGACTGAGTTCTCCTGGGCGCGCCTGCTCCCCTACGCGCACAGCAGGCGTGAGCACCGTGGTGAAGGGGCGTAGAAACGCGCCGGAGCGCAGCACGAGGGCGCATTATCCCACACAGGAACGTCACTGTCACTCATGAGAGCAACTGTGCCCGGCCCTGCGAGGCTGCCCTTGCCATCTAGGTGACAGCAAGAAGCAATCATGAAAATACACACGATCTTCAGCTTGCCCCTGCCCCCAGTCCGCTACGGCCCTCCCCTCCCGGCTGGGAAAAGAAGACAGCAGTCAGAAAGCAGTCCACGGATCTCCCGTTTCAGCCATCGGGGGTCACTTAGCAGGACTTTGACTCTATGCATTTCTGAGCCATGAGGGTTAGGCCAGGACCACGCTGGAAGGACGGACTAAAATTGGTGCCAAAGGAAACTACATTCCACGGTGCGTTCCTAGCAACATAAAATAATTCAGATAAGAGGTTCACTGTCCGATCACATTACACCATGCTGGAGGTATAGAAGTCCATTGTGGAGTTAATATTTATCTTTAAGAATTCCTTTTCCTTTTCTTACCAGCTTAATGGCACATCATGGTAATAGAGGAATACTTTAGGAATTCTAAAAACTCATGGATTGTTAATCTGCAAAAATAACAGAACAAAGCCTGAGGAATAAGGAAAACAAAACTGTTGATCTGCAGAGGGAGTTTCAGAGAGACTATTTAATTCCGCTTTTACGTTTTAAATGCCCCTACCCAACTTTGGAAAAATATTCATTTTTCCTCTCCTTTTCACTTACTGGCTCAGTATTAGAGAAACACAAGTGAAGAAGAGAAACAGTAGACGTGTGTGTGTGTGTGTGCGCGCGCACGCGCATGTACACTGAGGGGCGATTACATGAACTTGTGGGATGCTTGCCCGGGTTATGGGAGCAGTTCTTAGCAGTCCACCAAGAATTCCCGGAATCAGAGTCAGTCCAGCCGCTTTCTTCTAGGTCAGTGTCAACTTAAGCAGCTTCTAAAGATCAACAGGATCTTTCTCTGCACGTTACAATTTCTTGCTCAGTCTCTATTTTAAGGAAGAAACAGAAGAAACTGGATGATGAAATGAGGGGGAAAAAGCAAGAGAAAGGAAGGGGGAGAAGGAAGAGAAGGTGTTTGGACATGAACAGGGTGGAAGAGTCACAGAGAAGAGGGAGGGAAGAGGAAGGAGAGGAGAAGAGGGGGCGGGAGGGGCGGAGGGGGCGGGGGCCTCCCCGTCTCCAGCGGCCGCTCAGCAGCTCAGGCGGCCGGGAAGCCAGATGCAGCAGGACATTGTGTTCTCCGGAAAAACAACTCGACTGCGCTCCCAAAGTAAACAGTTAATCCTGCTGTTTATCTTTGTGACATGATGAGATGTTAACAGGATGATTTCTCCTGCACAGAAATGTGGTTTTTATTCATTAAAAATGACATTTTCTCTTTGCTAAAATAAAAGTATGACATACAAACTGTCTAATATCAATGAACGGGAAGGAATAATCTTTCTTTGCTAAAAGTGACTTAACTAAAGGATGCCAAAAAGCCTGAGAAAGGCCTTTTCTTTATTCACACATCCTACTTTTTTTTGGAAAATACCGCATTACTGAAATTAACCAAGCCAAACCAAAGCAAAACCTGCTGTGAGCGTGGTCTACCCGGAGTAGGATTTGGTGTATTGCTCATGGAGACTATCACTGGGCCAAGACAAGAATAAGAAACAATCCCTGTTAAAATGCCACCAGCACTCTTCACAGAGCTAGAACAAACAATCCTAAAATTTGTATGGAGCCAGGAAAGACCCCTAATAGCCAAAGTCCTGTTGAAAAAGAAAAGCAAAGTAGGAGTCCTCACAATTCCAGACTTCAATCCGTATTGCAAAGCTGTGGTCATCAAGACAGCACGGTACTAGCACAAAGAATCAGAAGAGTACATTTTAGGGGCACCTGAGGGGCTCAGTCAGTTGAGCATCCGACTGTGGCTCCGGTCATGATCTCGTGTTGATGAGTTCAAGCCCCGCGTCGGGCTCTGTGCTGACAGCTCAGACCCTGGAGCCTATTTCAGATTCTGTGTCTCCCCCTCTCTCTGCTTCTCCCCTGTTCATGCTCTGTCTCTCTCCGTCTCAAAAATAAATAAATATTAAAAAAAAAAGAAGAGTACATTTTATATGTTAATACAAGTTTGTCCACAGAATAAGTTTTCGAAGATACTCTCTTATTCTTATGCATTTTTATTTCTAAGGAGCCAACTGGATTCACGTACAGTTATAAGGTATGCTGTGGAGCTCGTGCACCCTTTGCCCGGTCTCCCCACTCGTGTACTATTATACTAGAAATAATAGTACAACATCACAGCTAGGATACTGACGTGGGTACAATCCACAGTCTTACTCAGATTTCAGAAAACCACATTTTACTTGTGCTAGTGTGCACGTGTTTGTGTGTGTGTGTGTGTGTGTGTGTGTGTGTGTGTTCAGTGCTGTACGGTTTTACTGCCTGTGTAGGATCCTAATGCAGCACCACGTCAAGACACTGAACAGTTCTAGGGCACCTGGCTAGTTCAGTCAGAAGAGCGTGCGACTCTTGAGTTTACGAGTTCGAATCCCATGCTGGGTATAGAGATTACTTAAATAAAAAGAAAAAGAAAAAAAAGACACCGACCACTTCTATCACTATAAGAATCCTTTCATAACCCACTTCCCACTATCTTCCCACCCCCATCCCAACATCTAGATGCTATTAATCGGTCCTCCATCTCTAAAATTCTGCCATTTCAAAGCGTTATAAAAACAGAATCGTCTGGTATAGAATGGGATTTTTTCCCCCTCAGCACGGTCCCCTGGTGATTAATCCAAGCTATTATGCCTTTCATTTCTATAGCAGCTTTGAGACAGAATTTACATAAGATTCACCCTGTTAATAAAAACAGTAAGTAGCAAAATACGTATACGAATTTACCATTTTAGCCATTTTAAGGTGTGTAATTCCGTGGCATTAAGTACATTCACAGTGTTCGGCAAGCATCAACACTATCTGTTTCCAGAATATTCTCTTCACCACAAAAGGAAATCCCAGTCTACTACGCAGCCTCCTCATCCTCCCTTCCCCCACAGCCCTAGAGACATGTGATCTCCTCTCTGTGTCTACAGCGTTGCCTGTTCTGGGCACCTCACGTGGACGGAATCACGCAGTATGTGTCCTGTCGTGACCGGCTTCCTTCCCCCAGCGGAACGTCTTTGAGGTTCATCCACACTGTGGCATGTGTCAGTGTACCCTTCATTCTCCCTGTGGAACAATGTCCCATTATATGGATAGACCATATTTTTGGGTTGTCTCCACTTTTTTATATTAAGGAAATAATGGTGCTCTGAACATCTGGGTAGAAGTTATGTGGATAGGCCTGACTGATGGCTTAGTAGGCTGAGCGTCCAGGTACTGATTTGGGCTCAGGTCATGATCTGATGGTTCACGGGATTGAGCCCTTGCTGGGCTCTGTGCTGGCAGCGAGAGGCCTACTTCGGATTCTCTTTCTCAACTATTTTTAACTTTCTACAAGGTCTACACCAGTTTGCAATCCCAACAGTACATAAGAGTTTCTTTTCCTCTATACCCTCGCTAATACTGGTTGTTTCTTGGGGTTTTTTTTATCTTAGCCATTCTAACAGGTGTGAGGTGATATCTCACTGTAGTTATGGCTTGCATTTCCCTGATGACACAGAAATAAACCCACAACTATATGGTCAATTAATCTTTGAGAAAGGAGGAAAGAATATACAATGGGAAAAAGGCAGTCTCTTCAGGGAAAAAGAACAGTGTCTTCAACAGATGGTACTGGGGAAATTGGACAGCGAAATGCAAAGGAATGAAACTGGCCCACTTTCTTATGCCATACATAAACTCCAAATGGTTAAAGACTTAAGTGTGACATTTGAAACCATAAAAATCCTAGAGGTGAAAACTGACAGTAATTTCTCTGACATGGAGCAACATTTTTCTAGATATGTCTCCTAAGGCAAGGGAAACAAAAGTAAAAACAAACTATGCACACTACATCTAAATATAAAGCTTCCGCACAGCAAAAGAAATAATCAGCAAAACAGCAAGGCACCTACTGAACGGGAGAAGATATTTGCAAATGACATATCCGATAAAAGGTTAGTATCCCAAATATGTAAAGTATCAATAAAACTCGACACCCAAAAACAAATAATCCAATTTAAAAACGGGCAGAATACATGCACAGACATTTCTCCAAAGAAGACAAACAGGCGGCCAACAGACACCCTGTGCCTGGAAGCTTCTCGAGGGCGGGGGGCATGTTTCCTACCCCCTACGTACTGACACAACGCTTAGCCCAGAGTTTTATACTCCACAGATGATCAGTGTATTCTTCGTACACCAAGTTGAATTAATCGATGAGTTTCTATTCAGACTTTTGGGGGACAGAAGGCCTAAGACTTAGATCCTACCTTCAGGAACAATAACAGGAATTTAAAATGCTTTACACAGGTAATTCACAAGCTGAGACTTCTACACTGTTCTAATGGACAGCTGTGGGAAGAGAAGTATAGGATCCCAGTGAAATACTGAATTAAAACAAGATAAATGAAGGAAAGGAGAGAGGGAGGAAGGGAAGAGGGATTAGCTCAGAAAGTTCATTACTCAAAATGTCCCAAATTAACTCCGCGCCCTGGGCAGACTATGCTTTTGTTTTCTCTCATTAATTCCCCAACTCACTCTCAAATGAGGGGCCATTTGGGATGCCCACTTTTTTATGTCTACTCGTCACTGAAACCTAAAGAGACAAAGGTTTATAACTGAGTAAGAACAAAGGCACCAAGCAAAGGGCATAGTTTTGGCAGGGCCATAGGTAAGTCATAGGATCCCATGGCTTCTTCTGGATCAGCACAGAATATTCTCAAGCAGGGTTCTGCGTGGGGATCAACCCCTAAAGCGCTACGGCTGCACTGCACGCAACGGAGGAGGGCCCTTCACTGCCTCTGAGATGGCACCAGTACGTACAGTCTTAGGAGAAACGAGAGACGGTCGTTTGAATGGGCGCCAGGGCTCCGCGCTCCCGAGAGGGAGCCGGTCCACAGCAAATGGGCCTGGGAGTAAACAGCCGTACGGGGCGTGGTGAAACAACAGGGAACAGTACTTAATCATCACTCTTGGATGACCTGCTTCTGAATCAGGGTTTCACATTCTAGGTTGACTAACTGGCCTACAAACCAGTCCTGTCCAATGCAATAGCTTATAAATCATCTGTTTATGAAGTACATGAACAAATTCTACCTGCTCTGACCCTGCAAATAAAACGCAGATTACCTAGGCAAAGGGGTACTCATAAGGCTTTTTGATTTTTTTTTTAAATACCAAGGTAACTTCTAATTTTTTCTGCAGTCCTAAGAATACCTGTTCTAGGAACAGTATCACTGAGAAAAATATTACGTTGTTTAAAAATTTTTATAACAAGGTAACTTCATTTTCAGAGACTAAGCCATATTCAGTTTACGGTATCGAGAACAGACAAGGGCCATTTTTAGAAGACAAGGCTATTATTACTCAGAGAGAAGGAAGATTCTCACGTTAAGAATCTGTTCCATCTCCAGCCCGCCCCCCTCAGTCCACAGGACTTCACGCACATCCGCTGACCTTCCTCCCCACCCTCACCTTCCCACCTAACCTGGGCACCCGGGACACCCCGGGGTTGGTTTTCCAACGACTCCCGTGTCTCCTACATCTGTGTGCTCTCCACACACCAGTTTCTGCACGCAGCAGGCTGGCACGCTGTGAAAGCTCAGAGCACTCTCCTCTCCCCCGCTGGTCTGCGCTGGCCTCTTCACCGCCAAACGTCTACACAGTATGGGCCTCATTTATTTCCATTTCCTCACTTCTTAATCACTTTTGTGATAATTTGTAAATTTTTTGAAACAATCCCAAATTTACTAAAAGTTTTAACTACAGTACAAAGCATGTTTTTTCCTGATTCACTTGGAAGTAAGTTTGTACAAATAAGGACTTTCTCTTACGTAACTGCTGCACCACCACCAAGGGGAGGAAGCGAACGCTGACACATCCCTACACCTAACTCTCAAACCCCACTCGCGATCCACCCAGTGTCCCCGTCGTGTTCTTTGTAGCAAAAGGAGATCGTTCAGAATCACACACTGCATTTAGTTGTCCTGTCTCTTTAATCCTCTGTGATCTGGAAGGTTTCTCAGTCTTTCTTTGACTTTCACGCCCTTGACATTTTCAAAGGATCCAGGCCAGTAACTGTGTGGTACAGAAGCCATCCATTATTGTTTGTCTGATGTTTTGTCCTGGAGGAGATTTAGCCTACGTATCACTGGTAAGGAAAACACAAAACTGATGCCGTGTTCTTCTGAATCATTGGCAAACGATTTCAGTTTGTTCCAGCGCCGATGATATACTCACTCACTGCTTGATTAAGATGATGCCCGCCAGGCTTCTCACTACAGGTTACTTTTCCTTCTGAGTTTGAAAAAATATTATGTGGGAGATACTTTCAAAATAAGTAAATATCCTATTCCTGATCAAAACGTTAGTTCATTCATTTTTATACATCAGTGTGGACTCGTGGGTTCTTACACTCTGGGCTGCAATCCATAACCATCGTTTGTTCTCATGTTTGGATTGTGCCAGATTTTGCCAGCGGCAGCCTCGTGCAGGCTAAGTCCTGTTTCCTTCCGATATGTCTCCACCATTCTTTGAGAAAGTTACTTTCTGACCTAATGAAATGTTCAAAGCTCATCTTATATTTTCTCTCATCCAAACCTGAAATCAGTGATTTCACCAAGGAGCCCTGGTTTCTTTCAGATATTTAAAAGCTAATTTCTGGGTGCTAACTGTGCTCACTGATATGGGAGTATCACGGCCTCAGGACCTCTTGGCAGACAGAACTCGGGAGTGTACACACACACACAGTAAAACAATTTACTTCTGTTTATTCACCCATTCATCCATCTTGAAATCTATAATTTTCTACTACAACCAGGTTAATTTTAGTTTCCCCTTTTCTACATCTGTAACTCAGAGATACGTCAAATTCAACACATCGAAAACCAAACATAATTCTTCTAGTTCCCTCCAAATCTGTTCACCCACGTAAACTTCCCATCTCATTTAGTAATACCATTTATCTTGATCCTCAACCTTAGAATCCTTCTAGATTCTTCCTTTCCCCCCACCTTCCACATCCAATCATCCATGAGTCCCGCCTTTCCCACTTCTCCACTACCTCCAGGTGCGCGCCCTCATTTTACCCCTCGGCTCATCTTAACGGAGGAGGCGGACTCCTCGCTTTTCACAAAGGCATTTACATCACTTCCACGTGTCTTCAGAACCTTCCAGTGGCTTTTGTATCACACTCAGAAAAACTCCAAAGGCTTTGCTACAGCTTTCCCTACGTTCTCATGAGGCAGAACCCTGACCCTGTTCCATCTGCCTTCATGTACGTCTGAAAAGCCACACTGGCCCCGTCCATGTGGGCGGACACGCTAAGACGCCCCTGCCTCTCAGCCTTTCGTGCTCACCCTCTCTTCCCCTAAACACTCGCATGCTTTGTTCTCTCACCTCCTTTGGGGTTTTTCTCAAATAGTACCCCAACTATCCTGTCTGCAGGGCTTTACTGGATTCTTATGTAAAAATAGTAACCCCTGGACATTCAGTACCCCTCATCCAACTTTACTCAAGGTCATAACCACTGTACCTGTCTTATATTGTATCTCTGCCTGCTACCAGTCTTCCCCAGTGTAAGTTCCATTAGCACATAGATTTCATGGGTTTTCTTTTTCTTCCTTGGTCTTATTTATTGTGTCCCCAACCACCCGAACAACGTGTGACACAGAGTAGGCACACGGTAAATATTTGGTGAGTGAACATTTCCTCCTGGTCTTGTTAGTCACATTATGCAGTAGCTTAATATTCTATCATGCAGTATGTCATAATTAAATAATTCTTCTTTAATGGATGTTCAGGTTGCTTCTTTTTCCCCCCATTATAAGGCACTGCTACCATGAAGAACAGTGTGTGTGAATTTGTTTGTTTTTCATGAATTAAATTTCTAAGAATTTTGGGGTTAAAGAGTTTATCATTATTGTTACACGTTATGTACTGCTCTCCAAGACAGTTGTAATGTTTACGAATTTCAAGAGCAGTAATTGTGTGTAAAAGTCCTATAATTATTCTAAACATACATAATTCAGACTGTGAAGCATGGCCGAGGCGTGTGACACAAGGCTGCCCTGCCCTCCCGTCCTCCGTCCCCCTCGTGCCCACGTGCCCTCACAGATGCCCGCTGCGGCTTGTTTTTACACATCCCGCCGCAGTTTCTCTCTCTCCCCCTCACTCCCTGTCTCTCTCTCCCTCTGTGTAAGTGTATATTCTACAAAGAACACAGCGCACTTCAGAGCTGCTCCTGGTCTCGTAGTCCTTCTCCCGAATCGGTTCCTCGAGGGCTCCCTCATCCCTCTTCCTGTGACTGCGCAGAGAGCTGTGTGACGCTGCATTCCATGCATGTACTATGATTTAGCCATCTAACAGCCTAAATGCTCACTTTCAACCGTCCAATGTGACCGTTCAGGCTGTTTTCACGCTCGCTACCCTGAACAGCGCGGCAAAGCGTACCCTCGTGGGCAAGCACCTGCAGGACGAGGCCCAGGAGAGGGGCTGCTGGGCCCAGAGTTCGTGTAGGGACAGTGCACACTGCTGCACTCTGACAAGTGGCTTCAGTTAAACCAAGGGTAAAAAAAGGGAGACAAACAGAAACACAGACTCTTACCTAGAGAGAGCAAATGGATGGGTAACAGGAGGAAGTGGGGGTAGGGAAGTACATGTACACTTATCAAGGAATTGCTGAATCTCGACACTGTACACCTGGAATGAATATAACACTATGTTAACTATACTGGAATTTAAAAATTTATAAAAATTTAAAAAGAAGTGGTTTCCATTAATTGTTGCTTCTAACAGCCCAATGTTACCTATCTTATGTGTTTTTGTGAAAAATAAAGGAATTAACTCCCACCCAGCACTTATTTCCCACCTGACTCTCATGTCCTGGTCTCTCTTCCACTACAAGTTCATTTCCGATTTATTTTTTTCAGCTCAGTGTTTAACGGGACCTCTGTCTCAAGAAAGGCATACTGAACTCTAGACTCCCACTGCGGAACCTGCAAGTCCCCCCAACCTCAGTAACTGACGGCCACCCTCACTTTCCCTCTGTCACTCCACGCCTAGTCATCAGCAAGTAACATGCACGCCATCTTAACACAGATCCCAGCCTTGCAGCTATGAACACCCGCTCATTAGCACTCTGGTCCAGCCACCGGTCTCACCTGTCCGATCTGCTGACCGGCCTCCTAGCTTGTTTCCTGTTTCTATCTTGTGCCTCCACATTCCATTTGATCTAGAGCAGCCGGAGCAATCTTTCCAAAGTACAGATCAGGTCGTGTCAATTCAATCCCACACTTAAAACCTTAAGTTTCCTCATCACACTCTATACTCATCTGGCATGGCCCCCCGGTTCACTAAGCCCTAGCCACACTAGCTACCTTTCTGCTCCTTGAAAACACCAACTTCATTCTTTCTTTCCAAGAGCTGATCTCCTTGACTGGGAAGTGTGTCTCCCAGAGCTTTTCCCCAGTAGCCCCACCTCTTCATTCAGGTCCAACATCGTGTGGCTCAGTTTTGGTGTGCGTGGGAGTCCTTGTAAAGGACCAGCCACCAGCACGCTGCCTTCAGTACATCCAGACAGACGGACGGTGGTGCCCACGGTTTCCAGAAATGAGAATACCATACCCTAAGCCTGTGTTGACACTGTGCTTAGATTTTACTTAATTTTTAAGTTTATTTATTTATTTTGAGAGAGAGAGAAAATGAGTGCATGGGAGGGGTAGAAAGAGAGGGAGTGAGAATCCCAAGTAGGCTCCACACTGCCAGTGCAGAGCCCAATGGAGGGCTTGAACTCATGAACTGTGAGATCATGACTGAGCCGAGACCAAGAGTTGGAGGCTTAATTGACTAAGCCACCCAGGCGCCCATGTGCTTAGAGTTTAAATAGCACAATTAAAAAGCATCTACATGTCACTGACTATGATGAATGACCTCAAAAAGTATATGCAGTTGAATAAAACATATCCTGGAAGAAGACATTTAATAACAGATTGGCAGGATGTGTGTGGTATTGTGTTCCAAGGTCACCGTAGTGTATGGCTGAATTAAGATTTCATTTGGGGCAGGAAGGAAAGTCTTTCCATTTTGAATAAAACTGTTCAAAGATTTTTCATGGCAAATGCTTTTTTTGTATGTTATATGTAGGAAACATTTCATTAGTAATGAATTGCAGCTTTCTCTAAGTTAGAAGATTAGTTACAAAAGGATGGGTTAGAACATTAGATAACGCTGAAAAGAAAATAAAGAGTATTGTATCTTAGTCATCTCAATATTACCATTTCTATCACAGATACGTAGATATGGGCTGAATTTGGCTTAAAATACATTCCTCTTTAAAAAAGCACCCCACAGTTTGTGGATGTAAAATTCATGTTTTAAGGCCCTCATAAAACTCAGCAGATATCCGGTACATATTGGCTGAGAAAACCAATACGCTAACAAGGGCTGCCCCTGCAGTAAAAAAAAATAAAATAAATAAAAAATAAAATAAATAAGAGTATTCTAGATTCAGCACACAAGATTCAATACGCCCAAACCCTGACATGAATAAGATCCATTCCAAGACCTTGATCGTCTCCCAAACTTACAAAGATGGAGAATACCTGAACATACTCTTGTTTCCACCCAACCACATTTTGTGGAGTTTTCCAAGAAGACTCACATAATTCAAAGCTGACTTTTTAAACTTTCACTGAAGTTTCCTCTCTTACCGAATACCTTTTTTAAAATAATAAACACAAACACTTCACAAGAGGAGAGGCCCCAGAGGAAACGTCGCAGAGGCGGCGTGGGGCCACCGGCCCGGCCGCACGAGCGAGTCCCAGGCCCGTTCTCAGCCCGACGGAGTCCGCGCCGCTCCCCACGCGCCTTGCAGGGGCTGCAGGGCTGCTCTCAGACAAGGCTGTGAATGCGAATCTTGCATGTCACAGGCCACTCCGGTATGTGCACGGAAACCGCGGGGCCCAGAGCGCCACACCAAGGCCCGTCACTGCCACGCAGATCTGCCGTGGCTCCGAGACCCAGCGCCTAAGCCAGGTCACGTCTCCCAGAAGTGCTGGCTTCCTCTCCTCTGCCCAGTCTGCTCGCAAACACCCCATCTCACTTCACCACTCAGCAGGAAGTCGTCTTGGGAATCTGTCCATTTCTAACCCAGCTCTTCCACGTGCTGGGCCGGGTGGAGCCATGACAGCAGGCGAGGTTTCCGTGCCGGGTGGGAGCCAAGTTCCTGGGCTCCGTTAGGTCTATCCTCTCCTGAGAGTGTGTCCTTGCCACCTTAGAGGCTGAACAAGGAAGAGCAGCTCTCACACACGTGGCCTCCGTTTGTGCGTGCTTTCTAGGGCCACGTTTTTTACTTAAACGTTTTAAGAACTATTAAGGGCTTAGTACTTATTGTTAAGCACTTACTGTTGAATAACTTCACCATCACTGAGTGCTTATTTGCAATGGTCATACTCTTTAAAAATGTCTCATCTAACGAAGGTGTTCAAATAAATTTTTTGAACTGAATTTTGCTTCGAGATAAAGCAGAAAATGAATCTAAGACAAATATCATAGAAATAAAAAATATTCAGAAATGACGTAAGCGCATGCACAGGAGCAGCACAGTCCTGGCCAGAAGCGCCGGTCAAGCCTGGGCCCAGCAGTCAGCCTACCCTCTGGGTCAGGCTGCGGCGTGAGGCTCAAGGAGAAACTGACTTTAATGAGTATCTTTGCTGAAATCACGGTATATAAAGATGTAGGTTTTCTTCTTAGGGACACAGCGAGTCAGAATATGAAGTCTTCTCTCTCACTTTTATATTTGAGAAAGTTCTTTTCTCTTTGCTTTTAAGAGCTGCATCTGGGATCTAGATGAGAATCTAGAGTTGACTTGAGGTATTTTTAACTTAAGTTCACTGTGCTTTTTTCCAAGTCATACTATTGTCATGTACCCTGAATATGTCTCATAGATATTAAGTGACAGTCATGATAAATCCAATTAGTAAAAGCTCGCTCTCGGTCTCCTTTCCGACTCTTCTCAATCACATTTAGTGAGTGTCCGCCCTGCACCAGGCCCTGCTTCCTGGGGTAGGGTTGCAAACCTCAATGAAACAAATTTCTTTTACTGATGAAATTTGTAGTCTTGGGAGGTCTACAGAAAGATACACTCGGATTTTACTTTCAGGTAGCTCATACAATATGCCCCAAGTGGGGAAAAGTAAAAAAAAAAAAACAAAACCAAAAATCCAAAAACTCTTAGTTTATAATTCAACACACAGACACGAATCAGAATGGTTAAATAAAAAATCGCTGAAACAAAAGACCGAAAACACCACATACAGGCTGCCGAGCCGCTGTGCCAGGCGCACCTTGTTGCTGGGAGTGTAAGCGGCGCTGCGGCTTGGGAGACAATTTGGCAGTTTCTCATTAAACCAAACGTGTGACGGCCTCATGACGCCGCCATTGTGCTTCTGGGCCTTTATACTGGAGAAATGAAAACTCAGGTTCACACGGACACCTGTACGTGGAAGTTCACCGTAGCTTTATTCGTAGTCACGTGAATCAATCCGGCTGCCTTCCAAGAGTGGGATGGTAAGCCAGACTGCGGCAGATCTGTACCACGGGGCACTAGTCCGCAAGAGACAAAAACAAATCACTGATACTTGCAGCAACTTGGATCAATCTCCATGGAATTACGTTGAGTGAAAAAAGCCAATCCCAAACCTTATGTACTGCATATTAATACAGCGTTTATACAATATTCTTGGAAGGAGACTATTTGAGAAGTGGAGCACGAGTGCAGTGGTGGCCGGAAGGGCGGGGCCCACGGGGAGGAGGGCGGGGCCCACTGGGGGGAGGGAGGCTGAGAGGGACGAGCACGTGGTTATCAAAAGGCCGCAGGAGGAGAGTGTTGAAGACGGTTGGCGTCTTGACTGTGGCGGCGCATACACGCGCTGATACATGTAGTAAGATTGCTAAAACTGCACACACAAACGCACACACAAGACAAGTAGATTATACCAGTGAAATATACTGGTCGCGATTTTGTACTATAGTTTTAAAAAATGTTAACTATAGGGGAAACTAGGTAAAGGATGCATGGGGTCTCTCTAGTATTTCTTAGAACCAGATGTGACTCTACAACTATATCAATAAAAATAAATAAAAATTTACTTAAATAAATTTTTAAATAAAAATTTAAAAAAGACAAAAACACCAAAAATAACACAATGTTAAAAACTTTACTGAACACATTTATAAGATTCACTACCAAAATATGCCTGTGGGCTCTGTCTCAGACAATAATTAACGTTACTATTGTTTCCATCATAAAGACACAAGAAGATTCAAAGTGAGCATCTGTCCAATTAACATCTTTCTATCATAACTTTGATTTGGTAATAAAGCAAGTTTACGCATCTATAATACTTATAGAGACTTAGAACCCGAAGATGTTTATTCACAAAGGACACGACGGAACCTTACCAGTCATGTCCCTCCATGGTATTATGTGAGCTGCTTTCGTTCACTGCTCGGGAAGGTCTAGGAGATGTGTCCAAATATCTGAGGTAAAATGTGGACTCGTGGACTCATCTCTTCCAGTTCTGATCCAAGTGCTAACACTTTACTCTTAAAATAAACGAATAATAGTTCTACATGGTGATATCTGACTAGAAGTGAGTTTTCTTCCATCTTTTTCTTTTTCCTTTTCTGGTTTACTTCACATTTGAAATCTACTTTTCCACATCTTTATACCTGTTTTGCTTTTTAAATTATTATTTCCATGTCTAATCTTAAGAAAAAAACAATCGACATCATTCTATGCACAACAGGTCGCATGGCATGAGGTTCAACAACAGCAAGTTATAACACTTCTCGTTTTCACGCCCCTACTGGGGCGTGAAACCAGTAGGGGTTGTCATCATGCCTCTCCTGAAGAAAAAACCTCTTAGTCCTTTCAGAGTCCCCCACCCAGCTACAAAAAGCAAGAGGTGGCACTGACATGTTCAGTAATGTTTACTTGTTTTCTTCATCAGAGAATCTGAGCAACTTTCTGACTGAAAAAATGACTTTTGGTTTAAAAAATACGTTTTTGAGGAGGGGCACCTGGATGGCTCAGTTAGCTAAGCGTCTCTTGATTTCAGCTCAGGTCATGATCTCATGGTTTGTGGGTTCGAGCCCTGTGTCGGGCTCTGTGCTGGCAGCTCAGAGTCTGCTTGGGATTCTCTCTCTCCCTCTTTCTCTCTCTGCCCCTTTCCCACTCTCTCTCTCGCTGTGTCAAAAAAAAAATTTTTTTTAAGGGAAGTCTGGCTGGCTCAGTAGAGCCTGTGACGCTTGATCTCAGGGACATGAGTTCAAGCCCCATGCTGGATGTGGAGCTTACTTAAAAAAAAATAAAAATAAATAAAAATGTTTTTCTAAACACCTGATTACAGACACCTGTTTCAATAGCTGGGTTCTTTACAAGTGGAGCTGACAGTAAATCACTCATACTTCAAATAAAAAGTCATAACTTGTATTTTTTCTGTTATCCCTACCAGTACAGGTTTCCATTCCAAAGAATAAGAAGAACTATTCTTATCCTATCGCCAGTGGTTCTAAATGATCACTGTTCTAGTGAGCTGTAGAATGTGAAACAACTTAGCTGCTACACTTATAAAATCAAATTACCCTACGCTCTTATTTGCTTTAAAGGCTCAAACTCAAAGGGAGCTGGTTTCGAGTTCTAGCTGGGCCTGAGACAAGTCCTCAGTCGTTTGCCTGAAGCTTTCGGCGGAGTCTTCTGAGCAAGGGGCGCACTCACACGCACCTCTTTCCATTACTGCTGCGTGGAGCGCCGCGGCAGGTCCTACCGCCGCCGGCAGGTCCTACACGGACAGTTTGTGCGCTTCCTCTCACTGGTTCCTCAACAAATAAAGACAAGCACAAGCACCTGGCGTACTGCAGATTCCCAACCAAATTCTCCTCTTCCTGCTGAGTACACAGTCAAATTGAAATGTTGCATAGAATGAATGAAGACAGTTATAGTTTGCTGACTTTGTTTGGGCTAGGAACAAAATGTTTCATGACCTCAACTTAGAAAAAGAAGTATTATTATAAAAAAAGGCCAGAAGAGGGTGGCTGGTTGGCTCAGCTGAGTCATGAGTTTGAGCCCCACATCGGGTGCATAGATTACGTACGTAAAGAAAGAAAGAAATAATTAATTAAAAACACTAGAAGAGGGGCGCCTGGGTGGCTCAGTCGGTTAAGCCTCTGACTTCAGCTCGGGTCATGATCTCATGTTCGTGGGTTTGAGCCCCGTGTAAAGCTCTGGGCTGACAGCTAGCTCAGAGCCTGGAGCCTGCTTCGGATTCTGTGTCTCCCTCTATCTCTGCCCCTCCCCGTTCATGCTCTGTCTCTCTCTATCTTAAAAATAAATAAAACATTAAAAAAAAATAAAAAGACTAGAAGAGGGGTGCCTGGATGGCTCAGCCGGTTTAGTGCTGGACTCTTGGTTTTGGCTCAGGTTATGGTCTCGCAGTTTTGTGAGTTGGAGCCCACATCAGTCTTCGAGCTGACAGCATGGAACCTGCTTGGGATTCACAGTCTCCCTCTCTTTCTGGGTCTCTCCCACTCACGCTGTGTCTCTCTCAAAATAAGTAAATAAACTTTAAAAATAAATAAATAAATAACTAGAAGATATCATACAAAATGATTATATAGAGGGTGGAATTACAACAATTTTTCTATTTGTGCAAAATTTGAAAACTTCTATGGTGTCACTATATTGCTTTTATCATTTAAAGTTAGACTAAAAATACCAAAGAGCCGGGCTGTCACTTGCACGGCCTCATTACTTGATGCACAAACAGTGAGGGCGCGCGGTGTTGAGCAATGCCGTTTGTATTCTGAGTTTTGCCAAGCCTAGCGATGCCTGGGTGCCATGTGTTAACTCTCAAATTTCAGAGGAGCCAAAACTTTGCTGTTTGTTTGAAAAAGATGGTATGGTAGTTCAACTGGGTATTTCACTATCAGTAGAGTCAATCATATTACAGAACATGTCAAAATGGAATTAAAATGTAAATAGCTGTTATGGTACGTAATGAAAAAAGCTGTGAATAAACATTTCCTAACCCCCTGCCATTTTTCTAAAAATAGTCCATTCCAAAGGGTGTAATTCAAAATATATTCCATTTGGGCGTTGTGGGGGGGGGGGGGATGCGTGTGCAGAATTCTCTTTTACATCTGTGACTCCTGCAGAAATATCTGGCAGTACATTCAGTTCTGTGTCTCCAAACCTCACAGGGGCGATTTAAAAATCATATTATAAATGCTCATGGTTATCATCACTTAACTAATCTAAAGCAATAAAACTGTTGGCCCTTTCGTCTTCTCAGATCATCCCTAGGTAATGGCTGAATGCTGGGCTACGGTCTCATTACGTGTCACGGAGTACATTTCATACAAACCAAGGAGCTGTATGAAAACTGCATTTTGACTGTATGAATTTTTGTTTAATTGTAAACTTTGAAAAGTCAAACAAGAATTATTCATCAATTCTTCATTCCGCTTATATATTTTAAGCAAATAAAATGAAATCTATGTCCATTTTCAAGATACAAGTTTCCTTTTTCACAACTTGCCAGATACATTTATTGTGATTTGTGAATCCAGTAGTCTTCTGTGTTACTTTTCACTCTAAAAATATGCAATCACAGTTACGTGGTTTTTAAAATCCATTAACTAACTCATGAAGTATGCAATATTAGGAGGTAAGACCCAAGTGATTATAGACAAATGCCTACATTTTAATTTTCAGAACTGCTTATAAATTAATCCTAATACAGGATTCCTTAAAATACACACTGTCATAACTAAGTTCAAAGCCCTAATCAAAGACTGTGTCCTTTCTTCTCCCGGTGTTACAAGGTCCGGGGGCGGTCCCAGTTCAGGTCTGGAGGCCGCCTCAGGAGGAGCAGAGTCTTGGGCTCCCGCTTCCCCTCTACCATCCAGGACCTACGTGAGCGTCAGGAGTCTGAGTGGTCGGAAACGCTGGCGCCCTCCCTGGGGTGCGCCTCAGTCTCCTTCTGGCTCCCTCCCTTCCCAGGGCGCCCCCCACTGCTCCTGCGGAGGCCTGGCCAAGTCACATTTCTGCTCTTCCTGGCCTGGAGGGCTCCCTTTAAGGCCTCCATTTCAGCAGGACTAGAGCACTGTCTTCCTTCCAGTGGTTACAGCTGTTTTATGTCTTTTGACTCGCAAGTGCTAGTAAATGGACTTGATCTATATGTCACATAACTAAGCACCATCATGTCGCATTAGCCACACGTGTTCACCCAAAGTGCACGGGTTACAGGTCAAGTGACATTAGCTGAGTGAGAAATCAGCAGTCTTTTCTCCAGCACACTTAGCCCACAAGTACCTCTCCAGGCTGGATGTGTGAGCTAAGATGAACGTGTGGGTCACTGAGAGAAGCGACACTTCCTCTAAGCTCTACCACTCTGGGAAGGTCCGGTCTACGCTCGTAAGAAGGCAGCTCCGAGTTGCCCTCGGTGAGTATGTCTGTTACATGTACAATCAATAATGATATTTCACAGCGATCTGAAGCTCGTGAGCACTTTGCACGCTCTTCAACACTATAAAACAGTGAGTAAATGTCTAATAAAAATATTATTCTCTCTGCTTAACAGTGAGAAAACTAAAGCTCAGAAGCAGTAATTGAGTTGCCCAGTGTCATAAGAGCATGTGGAGCACCAGAGCTGACCCTGGGATTCGGTGACTTTAAATACACATGCTCGAGACCTTCCCACCTCTCTCTATTACCTTTCTCAGGATGTACATTAAAATTGGTTTCGTCCATATTTTTATACTATTTACACTTTTTTCATTATCTGCTTTCTATTTGCCCTGGTGTGTTCATTCTCTCACCTGCAAACCAAAAACCCCAGTATCCAGGTTGTGGTTTTTACTGTATTTGGTTCACAAATTTGGTATACTCTCTGTATCATTTTGGAATTCAACATATCTGAGAGACAAAGTCTGCAGAGAAATCCCAACGTTTCTAAATGTCACATGATTTTACCACATGGGACAATAGATATTTTATCTGAAAATTAATACATTAAGCCCTGCAATTTTACACATTCTTTTCTGTTTCTAGTTCAAAAATACACAAGCATAGACTTGTACCTTCAAGTACTATTTTGATGTGTGGGGTAGGAAGTTGAAACTGTAGTAAACAGTGGCTGAAAATTCTCTTAACCTTCAAAGGAAATACAAGACATAAAAAAAATTAAGCTATTTGTATAGGCCATGGGTTGGCAAACAATATCTATGGGCCAAATACTGCCTGTCACCTGTTTCTGTAGATAAAGTTTTATTGGAACATTGCAGTGCCCATCTATTTACACATCAGTGTCTACGGTTGCTTGCACACTACGACAGCTGAGTTGAGTGACTAACAGACACTGTGGAATGGCCCACCACACCCAATACACTGTGTCTGCCGACTCCTGGTTGACATAAACGACAAAAAAATTAAGACCTACTATGTGGCAGGCACCTCATCTTTGTTACCTCATTTATTTATTTATTAAAAAATTTTTTTAATGTTTTTATTTATTTTTGAGAGAGAGAGAGAGTGTGAACAGGGGCGGGTCAGAGAGAGGAGTCAACAGGATCTGAAGACAGGCTCTAGGCTCTGAGCTAGCTGTCAGCACAGAGCCCGACGCGGGGCTCGAACCCACAAACGGTGAGATCATGACCTGAGCCGAAGTCAGACGCTTAACCGACTGAGCCACCCAGGCGCCCCTGTTACCTCATTTAATTCCCTAGACAATCCTGTGAGGTGGGTGATAGTAGAGTACCTATTATAGTAACCCAGGTAATTCCTAAATCTGTAATATAGTCATGCATTCTTCTGGGGAAAAAGAAAGTCGACGGGGAAGAAGGGAAAAATCAAGGACAATTTCTTCTTAGGAGACCTACCCAGGCTGGGACCCTATGAACGGCGGCTATGTCTTTCGAACAGCTGCTCTCGTAAAGAATCTTAGCCCTTGGAGCGCCCGGGTGGCTCAGTCAGTTGAGCAGCTGACTTTGGCTCAGGGCATTTTCTCATGGATCATGGGTTCAAGCCCCATATCGGGCTCTGTGCCGACAGCTCAGAGTCTGGAGCCCGTTTCAGATTCTGTGTCTATCTTTCTCTGACCCTTCCCTGATCACGCTCTCTTTCTTTCTTTCTCTCTCTCTCAAAAGTAAATAAACATTAAAAAATAAATAAAAAAAGAATCTTAGCCTTCATCTTTTCACGACTTAATCATTTAGTGCTTTTCAAAGGAGTAAGCTCACTTTTGCATATAAACTAAATTTAAAAGGAGGATATATTTTCTACTTTCTGATGAGACTGATCTAGGAAGTAGCTGAAGCCCACAGACTCTTGGCTACATTAGAACTGGCTAGATTGATTTCTCCTTTGATCTCCCAACAAGCTACATAAGAATACAATAAACACTGTCCATTCAAAATGTCTTCCACTTCCCATTTCCATACTCATATTATGTATGTTCATTTCTATCTTTATTTCATTTCTTCATTTCTATATTAACATTTTTAGCGATCATTTAAATAGGAATATGTATAGACATATATATATTCACTTCTAGCTACTAATGATTCCTGAAAAGTTAAATTTTGCCTATAGTCAGAGTTCAACTCATGAAAAGCTGCAGCCATATGAACCCTTCTGTTTACCTTAGTCAGAAATGGTTGGGTAAATAATTTTCTACCTCCTATAGGACGATGAGTCTTTGCTGTGGCTAGAGGAAAAACAACTTTCTCCACCCAGATGGGAAAACAGTCTAGCTCTCTTTAGAAGTGTCATTCAAGGAAGCAAAATCTGTGAAGGATGGCTAATTTAACAGGGAAAGCTATCTCTATTTTTGAGTTCCTTGTTTGTTTTCAAGGATGGACCTCAGGGAGTTCCTGTATTTTCACAGCGCCATTCTAAATCACATCCCATGCCAGACTGAGTGAGTTCACGTAAACACAGTCAGCGGGGTCATGAGTAACCGAATCTGCTGCCATCAGAAGCGCTCTGCCCCGCGCAGGAGACCTGCGCACTAGCAGGCGGCCGGGCGAACATTAACCAGCTGCAGCTGCTGCAGTGCTATAAAAAGAACTAATGAAAACACAAACACGAAATCTCTAGTCCACCTCAGCCAGTACGTCAGGCCTGCACAAAGACAAACCTCGCCAAATACTCTCTGTGAATGAGCTGGCCGGGCCTGCTTTTCCGAGGCTGTTTACCGAACAGCGTGCGCACGGACTCGCGGAGCGCGAGGTGGGGGAGGGCAGGGGTCCCGTGATCGGCTCGTGCATGGAGCCAGCTTGCCGCAGGCTCTTGCATGTGACTCCATCATAAACAGGGTGCAGACACAATTTTCAAAGGCTGGGCGAAAGTCCTTTGAGCAATTTCTTAAACACACACACACACACACACACACCACTTTGAATACTTAGGTTTTTGTTATGAAAATGTATCATTAAATCTGAGACAAACTGATGCCTTATCAGATACTCTAAATTCTTTATTATTTTTTTTTTAATTTATTTTTGAGAGAGAGAGCGAGAGCGAGAGCGCAAGAGCGAGAGCAGGGGAGGGTCAGAGAGAGAGGGAGACACAGAATCCGAAGACAGGCTCCAGGCTCTGAGCTGTCAGCACAGAGCCCGAGCAGAGCTCGAGCCCAGGAACCGTGAGATCCTGACCTGAGCCGAAGTCGGACGCTTAACCGACTGAGCCACCCAGGCGCCCCCCAGATATTGTAAATTCTTAACTAAACGTAAATAATTTCTTATTGAGTTACTTCCCAAGAGGAAGCAATCTTCTGACGAAGAAATTATCACTATTTTCATTCTTTATACAGCCTAAAAGGTCCAGACTTTTAGTCAGTGCTAGAAGGGATCATGGTGATTTTCTCCCATCTTGTAATGTCACGAGTGAATCCTCTGGGGCTCAGGGGACCCGCAGCCTGCCTGCTTTAGACCACACTGCCTGGTGGCATAAAACACCTGGATATCAGGGCACCCGGAACCGTTTCTCTACTCCACCTTGCACCCGATGTGGCTAAGTGAACAGAGCCAAGAATAAAATGAACGGAGTGCCTGGCCTACTTCATAATACCATGAGTTTTGACCTGAATCTTCTAATGTATGAGGTTATTTGCGATGTCAACTGAAAATTTAGGGAGTTTCCTTGGCACTTCTTCATGTCCTTGAATAGGCTGAAAGTGTTATTCAATCAACTCTCCTGCTGGATAAAAGGGTTTTTGCCTTGGATACGCAGGGCTGACGCTCGGTGCCTGAGATGTTAATCTGCAGCACAGATGCTAATTCCTATGTCACCGCCACCCTCCCCAGAACTCCGGCCGCAATTCCATCTGCCTGTGTGACATCCCACTAGGGTGTCCTGTCATCACCCCGATTGCTACATTCCACTGAGGCGCTCACATGCAAATTAATGTCAGCCACCAAAGCACAGATCCAGGAAGCTCAGAGAACACCATGCATGGTAAATGCCAAAAAACAAAACAAAACAAAACAAAACAAAAAAACAACCCAAACCCTAAAACCCTACACCTCGCCATATTCTTTTCAAATCACAGCAATGAAGATAAAGAAAAAAATCCTTAAAAGAGCCAGAGTGGGTAAATAAATAAACAAATAAACAAACAAAGCACTTTACCTATAGATGAACAAAGCTAAGAAATATACCTAAATTCTGCCTCAGAAACCACTCAAACAAGAAGAGTTAAATGAAATATTTACAATGTTGAGAGGAAAAAAACCCACAACCTAGAATTCTGTACTCTGTGAAATTATCCTTCAAAAGTAAAGAAGAAATACTTTCTCAGACACAGAAAAATTGGAGTAATTTGTAGCCAGTAGACCTGCCCTGCAAGAAATGTTAAAACAAGTTCTTCAGAAAGAAGTAAAATATTCTAGGTGGGAAACTTGGATCTTCAAAGAAAGGAAGGAGCACCAAGAAAGAAAGGAATAAAGTTAAAAAAAACCCATTTATCTTAATTCTTTTTAATTTTTTAATTTTTACTTATTATTGAGACAGAAACAGAGCAAGAGAGGGGGAGGGGCAGAGAGCGAGGGAGACACAGAATCCAAAGCAGGCTCCAGGCTCCGAGCTGTCAGCACAGAGCCCGATGCAGGGCTCGAACGTGTGAACCAGGAGATCCTGACCTGAGCTGAAGTCAGACACTCAAACAACTGCACCACCCAGGTGCCCCCATTTATCTTAATTCTTAATCTAAGAGATAACAGTGTGCTCAAAATAATTACAGCAACAATGTATTCAGTTACATGTCTGTAGATACACCTTTCATGTATACGGATGTACACGCCTGTGTCTGCTTACAGGTAAGTGAAATGAATGACAGCAAAGAAGGAATTAGATGATAAGGTAAACTACCTGTGAAATGGTCGGTGTTATTTTATAGTAGACTCGTATTAGTTTTAAATATGTACTGCAAATTCTAGGGCAATTACTTAAAAAATATTTTTTAATTAAAAAAAAGAAATATAACTGACATGCTAAGAAAGAAAAAAAGGTAATCATATAAAATGCTCAAGTAAAACTCTAAAAGGCACAAAAGAGTGGGGGACCAAGAGGAAAAAACAATGGCAAGAAATAGGAAACAGCAATGAATGTAGAACATAGTAATCCAACAATCATTAATCGCTCTGAATGTCAATGGTCTAATTGCACCAATTAAAAGACAGAGATTATCAGAGAGGATCAAAAGAGACGACCCAACTATATTGTCTAGAAAGAACCCACTTTATTTTATTTCATTTTTTTTTAGAACCCACGTTAGGGGCGCCTGGGTGGCTCAGTGGGTTAAACATCTGACTCTTGGTTTCAGCTCCGGTTATGATCTCAGGGTTTCATGGGCCCGAATCCCATGTTGGCTCGTGCTGGTGGTGCAAAGCCTTCTTGCAATTCTCTGTCTCTCTCTCTCTCTGCCCCTCCCCAACTCATGCTGTCTCTGTTTCTAAACAAACAAACAAATAAAGTACATATATAACTTTTAAAAAGAATAAGAAAAAGAACTCACTATAAATATAAAGATACATGTAAATCTAAAGACATATATAAAATCACCAAGACAGACCACAGTCTGGGCTATAAAACACACTGTAACAAATTTAAAAAAATAGAAACTATACAGTGTTTGCTCTCAGTGGAATTAAACTAGAATTCAGTAACAGATAACTTGAAAATCCCAAAATACACGGAGATCAAAGAACAAACTTGTTTTTAAAATCTTTTTAAAATGCTTATTTATTTTTGAAAGAGACAGAGTGCAAGCAGGGGAGGGACAGAGAGAGAGGAAGACACAGAGTCCGAGGCAGATTCCAGGCTCTGAAATGTCAGCACAGAGCCCGATGAGGGACTCACAAACTATAAGTCGGAGCCAAAGTTGGATGCTTAGCTGACTGAGCCACCCAGGCACCCCAAGAACACGCTGCAAAGAGAAATTAAAAAATATTTTAAAATAAATGAAAACGGAAACACAACTTACCAAAATGTGTGGGATGCTGCCAAAACAGTATCTAGAGGAAATTTATGCCACTGAATGCATTCATTAGAAAAAAAGAATAATATAAAATTTAAGTTTTTACCTTAACAAATTAGAAAAAGAGCACACTAAATATAAAGTAAGCCGAAGAAAGAAAATAATACAGCTGGGAGCAGAAATCAGTGAAATAAAAAACAAAAAATCAATAGAGAAAAATAAATGAAAGCAAAAACTGATCCTTTGAAAAGATCAAGAAAATTGACAAGCCTCTAGCCAGGTTAACTAAGAAAACAAAAGAGAAAGGACACAAATTGCTAATATCAGAAATGAGAGCGCATATGTCACTCCAGATCCCATGGAATTAAAAGGACACTGAAGGAAAACTGTGAACAACTCTCTGCCACGAAGTTAAAAACCTAGACGAAAAAAACCAGTTTCTTGAAAGACACAATCTGCCAAAATCCATACAAGGAGACACAGATGATCTGAATGGGCCTGTATCTATAAAAGAAATGGAATAAATAATTCATAATCTTTCAAAACAGAAAACACCAGGCTCAGCTGGGTTCACTGGTGAATCTGATCAAACACTTAAGGCGGATCCTATGCCAATTCTCTAGAGTATCTTTCAGAGGATAGAAGCAGAAAGAACACTTCCTATCTCATTCTGTGAGGTCAGCATTACCCTAATACCAAAACCAGACAACGATATTACAAGAAAGGAAAACTATAAACCAGTCTATTTCTGTAAGATAGATGCAAAAATCCCCAGCAAAATATTAACAAATCATATCCAGCAATGTAGAGCAGGAGTTATGTATCAGGATCCCACCGAGTGGGATTTTACCCCCATTATGCAAGGTTAGTTCAACATTTGAAAATCAATTAATGCAACCCATTACATCAAGGGACTAAAAAAAGAAAAATGACATAATCATATCAATAGATAAAGAATAAGCATTTGACAAAATCTAGCACCGATTCATTATAAAAATTCTCAGTACACTAGGAATAGAGTTGAATTTTCTCAACTTGATAAAAGGGGATCTAAAAATACCTACAGCTAACATCATGCTCAGTGGTGAGAAACTAGCAGCTTTCCCACTAAGATCAGATACAAGACAAGGATGCACCACTCCTTTTCAATATTTTACTGGAAGTCCTTGCTAGTGCAAGAATGAAAAAAAAAAAGGGAAAGGAAATAAAACTGTCTTTGTTTATAGATGACATGATCATTAGGCAGAAAATCTGAATCAACAAAAAAACTCATGGAACTAAGAAGTGATTATAGCAAGCTTGCAGGATACCAACTCCAAACTAGTGTAATTTAAAATTAAAAATATTATACCCCCTCAAATGAAAATACCTAGTTGTAATAGTAACTAATTATGCATAAATATACATGTGAGAAACTACAAATCTCTAATGAATGAAATCAAAGATCTCAATAAATAGAAATTTATTCTCTGTAGGGATATTCAATACTGTCAAGATATCATTTCTTTGGAACTTGACCTACAGACTCAAAGCAATCCCAATCAAAATCCCAACAAGTTATTTTACGGATATTGAATTTTACGGATATTGACAAACTGATTCTAAAGTGTGTATATAAAGGCAAAAGGCCTGGAAGAGCCAACACAATACTGGAGAACAACAAAGCTGGAGGACTGACAGTAGCCAACTTCAAGACTTCATATAGAGACACAGTAATCAATAC
>PJEM01015703.1:0-28926 GCA_004023845.1 Helogale parvula | reverse complement strand
TTAAGTCTCACATGTAGTGTTCTGGGTGACCTGTGACACAGGTGTTCCGGAAGAGGACCCAACCCTGGCTTTTTCCCTGACCAGCCTTGAGATCCTGGCCACAGCGCTTACCTTCTCTGGGGCTCTCGCGTTTGCATGTATGTTTACTGTAAACCAAGGGGTTTGCACTACATGATTCACAAGATGTCTTTCAGCTCTGACATTTTGTTGTTTGAGTGAAGGAGGTATTGTGTCCATAAAGATGATTCCCCCTACGCTGATGCCTGGCTCATTCTTACTCGTGTGTATGTAGTAGAACACTTGGGTAATTAGTATTTGCTGAGGAATAATAAAGCATACTCCTAGTCTTTGTAGCTTGTAAAATAATCAGGGCGGGTGAGGAGGGAGTGGTGGCCTGCTCTAGTTTAGGATGAATTAGCCAGTGGTAGTAGTCCATAGGTTAAAATCTAAGAATTCTTCATCCCCACCCCCACCTTGTGGACAGCAGCTGTTTCTGCCTGCCTTCTTTTGGGCAGTGGCACCCTAACTTTGATTGACTGTCTTTTGCCACTGGTTTCATCACATCTTATTTGCCATTGGCTTTATAGAATCCCTGTGATCTAGGTCTGGCCATTTAGAAGCCATATTTCCTGGCCATGGTCAGTGGTTAAGAAATAGGCATAGACCTAAGCCAGGTCAATGAGATTTTCTGGAACCATAGGGACAGAGGCTCTCTGTTCCCACTGGGGTCGCCAGGCAGGAGGAATACACACCCGATGCTGGTGGCTATCTTCACCGTGATATGGTGTGGACCTACTGAGGGTGCGGTTAATGCTGGGGAAACTAGAGCAGAGGAAAGGAGGGAACTTCTGAAGCCATTGTCCACACACTTGAGTCTAGCTCTGCCAGAATCTAAAGCGAGGTCTGGACTTGTCAGTTATATAGGCTAATATATTCCTTTTTACCTGCTGAAGTTTTGGATTGAGTTTCTGTCACCAACAGTTGAGTCTCAATGAGTACTATTCTTCAGGCACTATTGCCTTTCATGTCTTCTGGGCAGCTTTTTACCCGATGGGTTGAATCTATTGGGATATACTTGACTTCAGGACTGTACCCACAGAAGCTTTAATGGGAAGGGTGTTTACCAGTCTCCTATAACAAGAAGCCCCAGGCACCCTGGGTCCAGGATTGGTATTTAACATCATCAGATGCTTTGCTTTTTCAGGGTTGTGGTATCTGCAGCTGCTGGCTTGGCCTTTAAGGTTGTTCCATCATGGTGCAGCTCTAGAAATTGCCTCCTCACATAGCTGCTTGATTTTATGTGGAAGTTTCTTCCCAAGTTCCTTCCTAGTCTTGGGTTGTTAGTTTTACTGATCCATTTTGGTTTATACCAGAAGAAGTTCTAGCAGCCATTTATCAGACTTACCTTTAAGTTTCTGTTAAAGAAAAGCAAAGCCCAACACTAGTTAAAATTGGTAAAGACCTATTTCATCCAGTGCCTCTGCAGTAAGGGAAAGACATAAGTGCATGTCTTATCTTGTATAGAGGTGACTGGGTGTTTTAAAGGGAGAATGAGGAGGACTAAGTGAGGACTTGAGCAGAGAAGGACAAGTATAAAATGATAAAAGGCAAGTCTGTTGGTCAGTGTGATTAGCCCATCTGGGTTTGCTAACTGGCACTTAATGAAGTTAGGCTCCTACCCCCCACAGAGACTGGGAGAAAGGGTCCTATTCTTCCCGATGATAACATTTCAAAGGAATGGCTTTCAGATCCTTGAGAAAGATACTCCTGAGTTTTAGGAGATACATATGTATCTCAAAGGGACAGGGGAAAGATTCACAATTCTAAGTTTTTAAATAAACACATTATGAAAGGGAGGTCAGGGGCCTTTGAGGTTGTTGGCTGGAGCAAATGGTAAATTCTTCCAACAGCCTTGAGGTCTTTCAGACAGGAAATCAAGGGGACTGGGAAAGCCAGGAACCTGACTGTAGGCAACTAGAAGCCATGTTAGAGTTGGCTCAAGTCTCCCAAAGTGGTGGAGTGGACAAAGGCCTTTGTGTTGAAAGCTCCTGTTGATTGTTTCAGCACAAGAAGCAGGCCTGGTAGAGGGTGGGCTCCAAGGTGTGTGACCCAAAGCTTGGTCAAGGGAAGAGGTCTTTGTCATTTCCTTGGTCAGAAATAATCAGCCCACGATAGACCAAGCCACAAGAAACCCTAGGCTTATATTGTGGCAGAAGAAAGGTAATTTCTGTTATTAGCATAGAGTCTAGCCTTAGACTCACCAGGATTCATCTCCTGCACCTGGAAAGGCCCTTTTCTCTGATCCAGTGAACAAAATCAGGGTTCTTTGGGCAGGAAGAGGGGGATAAAGAATGGCTTTTGGGTCTCCCAGAGGTTCTCTATACCAACTCCCCAGCTGTAATGGGTGGAGGGCCCATTATGGTCCATCTTAACCATGTTCCTGCTCCTTAGAAATTCTAGAGGGAGGAAAATTGGTCTGAAGTGTAATTTGTTTTGTGCCCTCAGGGAAAGCCCAATAGATGTTGAAAGGCATAGAATGATGGGTTTAGAATGTTTTCCTCTTTTTGACCATGGGGAATGGTGGTTTGGCAAAACAGCAACATAGTGGCCACAAGTCAATGAGACAAGGCTGAAGTTACTGAATCTGGGTCTTGGTTACAAACCAGATGACCCACAGGCTGCCTCACTTTGAACTTCCCTCCTTCACCCTTCACTCCCAGCACCCTACCCTGTTATAACTATGGACAGGCCTAGAAATAACTGGGCTTTGCCTCAGAAAGATGGTACTTTATGACAGCAGTCAGAATCTGAAATGATGTAGTAGCATGAGAAGTGGAATCCTGCTTGAAGAAAGGTATAGCATTTTCTTAAACAAAAGACTACAGGTTGTCTAACAAAGACATCCTCAAAAAGTTAACTAGATTTTATTTGAATTAGGAAAGCTTAGTATTTAAATCTTATAGTGACTCTATGAAAATGGAAGTAAATAATTTTAGTGACTCATAATTCTGGTAGATAAAAAAGTCTAAAGGGCAGATACATCTCAACAATACTAGTTTTTCTAAATATTTTAAAAAATAAGTGATAATTCATCCACCAAAAATGAAAAACAGTCTGCCGTTGTGGGTGGTGTGCAGTGATCGCATGAAGTGCTGGGTGAGTGACAGACAACTGGTGATGTCTAGGTGGCTGGTCCACAGGCTAAAAACAGAGAGGCAGGTGGTAATGGTGTTGGCAGGGCTATCATGGCAGTCTCACAGGTGACAAATGCATCGTGACTGTATGGGTCTCTTAAGTTTACGTGGATAACAGTCATTTTGGAGTGTTGGATTATAACTGGGCAAATATATATCCTATTTAATAATGTATACCCTTGAAGAAGATGTAAGACCACTCAAAAAAATTTTTGGTTGCATGAAGCCTTTCATAAACATCATGTTTGTTGGCAACAATTTAAAATATCCAAATTATGGATACTGATATCCAGAATACCGATAATTTAGAATAGGTAAGATAGTGGACATTCTGGGTAAAGTACTGCAGTATTTGTTTTCAGACTAAAGATTTTTAGATGTTATTACATAGCATGACTTCTCCACACTAGACCAGAGGTGGGCAAACTTCAGTGCATAGGCCATACCTGGTCAGCTGGTTACATCCAGCCCATGGGCTATTTGTGTATGGGCCTTAGCTGAGTATGGTTTTTACATTAAAAAAAATGTTTGTTTATTTGAGAGAGATAGAGGCAGAGAGAGACAGAGGAGAGAGAATCTCAACTAAGCTCTAAGCTCAGCACAGTGCCTGACATGGGGCTCGATCTCCCAAACCATGAGATGATGACCAGAACGAAAATCAAGTATTGGACGCCTAACTGCCTGAGCCACCCCAGGTGCCCCTGTATTTTTTCTGATGTAAAAAAAAAAAAAATGTGACACTTGAAAATTGTGTAAATTTCAAAATGCAGTGTGTTTAAAGTTTTACTGGTTCACTGCTTTGGTCCATCATTTACATGTTGTGTATGCTGCGGCTTCTATGGATCAGTGGCCTAGACCAGTCATTGTCTGGCCATGTGGCCTACAAGCTGAAAATACTAAGTGGCCCTCTACCAAAACAGTTTGCTTACCCCTGCACTAGAGCCTTTCAGTGACTTCTGTGAATTCTCTTCTTCCCACACAGAAGGGCGTTTGTCTTGGGGTCAAACTGAGTGTTCCCTCGTGCTGAGTGCCCATGAGCTGCCCGGACCTCTTCCTCAATCACAATTGCATAGGGTTGAAACCTGGGTGAGCCCTCTTCTTGGCTCACTGTCCCTCAGCAAATGAAGAAAGGGACTCAGGAAGAATTTTCCCTGCCCACGTTTAAATAGTCGGTGCCTGAGCAGCAGATGAATAACATCTCCCTGGTATCACTATGAAAATGCATTTCATCATTTACTTCCTATTTTCCTTTTGCTTTAGGCCATCTCTGTATTCTATTTGCACGTGTGTATTTTAATAATTTTCTTTAATTCCCTCAGTATTTTCCTATATAATGTGTGGGGATATACTGAGATGGGCTCAGGGTAGGCAGAGGGGTCCAGGAGCATTGACAGGATTATTCATTCATCTCTCCTGTAAATGCTTATTGGATAAGCTCTACTGTTACCCTCAGGAAGCTCATCCCATGGGGAAAGAAAACACATAACCAGATAAAGTGCAACAGGATGCTAGATATTCAGGAATGGTTGTGCACACATTACAGAGGTAGTGTGGCTGAGAACTTGGCCTCTTCAGAGGCTGGGGGTAAGGGCACATGGTCAGGAATGGCTCTGAAGATGTCGTACCTGACCTGGAACTTGAGGGAGGATGGGTCTGTTTGGGCTCTCAAAGGAGGCTGGTGTTTCAGACAGAGGACATGAAATGTGCCATGGCACCAAGTCCTAAGACAACCTCATGTGTTGGGAGAGTTCAAATTAATTCATTATTGCTAAAGAAGAAGTTTCACGATGGACGGTGGAGGGAAGAGGAAGGTGTCCTTAGGAAGGGAGGAAGGGCCTTGGATAGGGAAAGGAAGAGGTGTCACGGGCCAGTTTAGTGCTGAGTTTAGAGGATGCCAACTGAGTATTTCAAGCTGGAGACCGATAATCTTGTTGTCTAACTAGTTCTCTAAATCTAGCGGAACATATCTGTTAGGCCTCAGTGAAACATGACCTCTTTGTAGGTTTAGCTAAATGTTCGCATCGGTAAATAATTATTGTGGGGCTTGGGGGTGGGCCTGACTCATCTGTTAAATGATTCATTCAACTAATATTTAGTGATGACCTACTTTGTGCCGGGGACTGCTCTGGGAGCCGAGGGCAGCAGTGAGCTGAACAGAACAGACTTCTCCCTTGGGGAGTTCGTGTTCTAACTGGTGCCCACTGGCTATTTGTGGCTCTTGGTTGTTTGGCTACATGGAAGGTTTGAAGAGATCCACACAGGCCTATTTTTTGGTCTTATTTGATTTGGCCCAACCATTTTGGCTTTGTTCTCCATGTGGCCACAGGAAGTCCTTTACTGTTTGGCATTTTTCTCCTTTTTCGGTCAAAAGGCTATCATGGCCATTTTGGTACAAACACCAGAAGGACAGTCTCAGACCTCGTTCAGGTGGGGACTGAATCCCACAGAAGATGAATGCACAGGAGGCGTGGAAAGGGGAGTTCCACGGAGAAATGAACTTAGCCATCATTTATTCCACCCATGGCTTCCCAAGGTTTTTTTGACTGTGGCTCAAAGAACATTTTAGAATAAAAAAGGTTTCACAAAATCATGAAAAAGATGCCCTGATACTTCCTATTTTATCTTGCTCTATTTACAAACGCTGGCGGGGATCTGCCAAGGCGATTTCACAACCCACCCTGACTGGGTCACCGCTTCCAGACTAAGAAACGCTGCATGAAGTAGAACATTCCTTGCTGGCTGACCTGGGGATTTACACTTTTCTCAGTTCTCACTAAGTAGATGTTGATGAATTGTTTCAGCTTCTACTTGGCCTTTTATAGCCCAAGCGACTGTATTCAAACTGACCCGTAGGTCATTCAGTCTTTGTATTACCCAGGAAACCCAGTCCTCCATGTGTCCACCTCCCCACACGCCCTGCCCCTGGTGGGGTAACCCAGGCTGCCTTGTGGTAGTTACTCCATTTGGGCTTTAAACAGTCAGATGTGGTGGGAAAGTAGATGCCTCCCCACACGCCCTTCCTAACAGAGGGCCTTTCTGTCAGCTCTGAATAAATGATCCTGGCATGACGTCTTTCCCTGGAGAAGACCGCTGGTCTGAGCCTGTGTATTCGGCTCTGGTTGGAGTGCATGGGCTCTTCTAAGGGTTTCTAATGTGGGTTAGGAGGCAGGAAATTTAGGAATGTAGGTCTTCTCTATTCTAGTAGTGTACAGGAGATCTAGCCAGAAAAACCAGGATAAGAGGAAAAACGACAATCATCTGCATTTTTCTGGGTTCACCAGCTCCAACATGAGTGTCATGCTGTTTTAATAGAGAACATTTCACCTCGTTTTGTTGTTTGTTCCTGAACTAATTTCAGTGGCAATTGCTGGAATCTGATGGAGTGATGAATGAAGTCCTTCCTTTAGGTTCTTGCTTAGCATTCCTGCAGAGCAGTGTCCTTTATTTTCAAATGAAAGAATCCCTTGGGCAGACCACGCTGGTGACTCCTTGGGTCGACTTTCTCTCTCTCTCTCTCTCTCTCAACCACACACTTTCAGGCTTCTGGGGGTGCTTTGGAGAGAGTTTTATGTTAGCTTGAATTGATCAGGTCTGAGGCCCTGTTGATCATATTTAGTTTACTCATTTGCTAAGTATTTATTGAACTTAACCCTCTCAGAGGGAGCCCTTGGGTTCAGGACACAGTGAGAGCTTCTGGAAGGGTGGATGAGAAAAGGATCCACTTCCAAGAGGTGGTAGGGCTGGATCTGTGTCTTAAAGGGAAGAGCAGATGCAGGAAGAGAAAGCCAAAGGGACAGCCAGGGGACACAGGAAGTGCTGGTGCCCTAGGAGAGAAGTCAGGTGTGTGTCCACCTGAAGCATGCTCAGAGAGACAGTTACAGTGCTACCCCCTGTCCATTCTTGCCACCATTTTGATGCATATGTCTCTAGGCCTGTACAATCAACAAACATACATAACCTCAACCTGATGTGAGCATCTCATTTCTTGACAGCCTGCACCCATTGTGATCAGGTTTCAGTGGAGTCGATGGTTACTCTTGTCTGGTCAGAAAACCTGGTCATAGTGGTATTAACTGAATAATCTTCTATCCAAGAATCTATGGTGACCTTGAAGAGACAAGCCAGGCTATTACTTCCATTGGTTTAGAATAGAGCCTATTATTGTACATCTCTCTCAGTGAGCAAGCCAGTCATGTTGTGTTAGGTACATTGGTATATGTTCTGTAGGAGGAAGTTCAGCTTAAGGACCAGAAAACCCAGGAGGCTGAAGTAGAAGTTTGTTCCTCTCCCGTGCGGTGGTCATTAGACCATGCTGGAACGGAACTCCGTGGGCTCAAGGCCTTCCATCGAGTTGCTGCACTGTGCATAGCCTCATGGTTCAAGGTATCCACTCCAGCTCCGGTCATTATGTCTGCATTCCAGCCAGAGCAAAGGGAAAGGGTACAAGAAGGACATGCCTTTTTCCTTTATGAAGCACTTCCCAGGAGTTGTGTTCACCCATCTAACACTGCATGCCAGAATTTACTGTTTGATCACATTTGGCTCAAGGCAGGTGGATATACGTGGGCTTTATTCTGCGTGGTTGTGTGCCCAGTTACACAGTCCTTGTAGGAGCTCTCTGACACTGAGGAAAAGGGAGAACCAATATTGAGAGACTGCTGGCGGTGGTGCCTGCCTCTTTTGCCACTTAGCTAATCAGAAGTCTTCCCTCCTAGGAACCTGAAAATCTTCTGTGATGTTGCAATTCACGCACAGCCCGGGGATCCTTGTAATGTCACAAGATAAAAGTGAACTGGTTTATGACCAGTCTCGAATTGTGACCAGACTGGTTGGTCTTCAGTTGGTCCCCGTATCTTTATTCAATGTGACTAAAGATCAAAGACATTGGGCCCCGGGTTTAAGAAGGGCAAATGCTGTCTGACAATGACTTTGACATTAATGTTGAAGAGAGAGATCCGTTATCATAGGAAACGTCTTGCAAGTAGAGAGGAAGAAGAAAAAAGAAGAGGGGTCCAAGGTGAGGGTAAACCTTTTCCTGTGCCCACACGTGTACTGCCTTCTTTCCTTCAGCCACATCAGATGCTTATCCCTGATGTCCATGCCTGTGAGACCATGTTCCCCCCCTTCCCCGAGGGTCAGGATAGTGCGGTGGCTAAGAGCTGGGCTCTGGAGTCAGACTGCATGGGTTCAAAGCCTGACTCTCAGCTGATGCTGATATCTCAGGTCAGTCCTGTAAGCTTCAACCTCCTTATCTATAAACTGGGGATGATGCCAATCATCAAAAGCATCCCCCAGGATTGTCAGGAAGCTGAGCTTAGCACAGCCTCTTGCCCTTTGTAAGGTCTCCACAAATCTCAGCCATTATTAGTGTATTAAAGGAAATCTACAAGCCACTCATGTCTTCATGCAAGAAGCACGTGCTCTATGAACTCGCTATAATGAATTCTACTTAGTCAAGTACTGAGCACCTTCCACTTGCCTCCTCCTGTAGTACTACACACACACACACACACACACACACACACACACACACACACACACACACACACACAGAATATTAGAAGATCTGGGTTCTTGCCCACAGGGAGATTATAATCTATTTGAGAATGCAGAGGCAGTATGGGAGCTGTAGCTGAGATAGATAGTGCACCACGTTATGCAGAGGAAAAGTAAACTCAGATGGGATTCATTAAGGTATTATGGGCACCCAGCACCCAGGCATAGGGTTAGATGCTCAAGAAATGTTTGCTGTAGAGAGCTAAGCAGAAGATGATGAGTGTGAAATCTTTGGCCATCTCTGGCATAGACTTGAGGAAGGGTGTCCTATCCTCTGGCTTACTGGACACTCAAATCCAGATCATACTTAACCAAATGCTTGATATTCAAGGCCCTTGACAAGCTACACCCCTTGTCAGGGGCTCCTTTACCACCTGATAGATCTTTCTCAGATGGCCTCAGGGCAGGAAAGTGGTGGTTACTTTAAAGCTACATCAGGCACACCAGAATCTCTGCAGGAGGTGGAGCTGGGCTTTCTCTTTGGAAACTTGGAATTGGGGGAAGGGAGCGGTTTTTGGCAGAAATAGAAGATATTTCTATTTATTCGCTATATTTTCTGTCTGGGGATAGAAACAGGAGGAAAAGCCAGAAATAAGAGAGCTGGTCTCTGGTTTCTTTTTTGTTTGGTCTTCTGTGAATTTGATTCCTTCCTGTGGCTTCTGAACTCCCTTATCTGTGTGGGGGAGGGGCTGCAGTGACTCTCAGACTTCCCTCCCTCCTCCCCTAGGCTGTTCCCTGTCCTTGATCAGTTCTTTGTTCAGATCTAGAACACCAAGGGTTAGGCTGCAGGCTTTCATGTTCAATTCTACCCTGTTTAGATTTAGGGGCAGGAGACAAAGGGGAGGAGTCAATTATCTACTTCTCTGTACCCTTGATTTACATTATTAGCTTAATCCTCACCACCAATGTAGGAAGGAAATGTGCTTATATGTTCAGATAAGGATCTGAGAGGTTAAGTGAGTAGAAGTTAGGTAAGTAGTGGCTGGATAGGATTCAAACTTGGATGTATCTGACTTGCAGACTTGAGCTATTTCTGCTCTGCCTTCCCCTTGGGCTAGAGAACATTTACCCTGCCCCTCAGGTGATTTCTGTGGACCGGAAGCCCTCTAAGGGACACTTGGTGTGAAGGCCCTGCAGACCCTGTCACTGGAGTCTCCGGTGTGCCGGCCACACATCTGAAAGGAGGCACATCACGTGTCCTGGTCGTACAGTCTCACTCCCAGGAGAAACGCTGAACGGAGCTGTGGCTTTGGGGGAAAAACTATTTCAATGACTCTTTTTCCAGATGCCTTAGTTTTCTTTTTGTGTTGTTGCTTCTGTAACTGAAATAGTCTGATGTATTTTGAGCTGTTTTCTTTTCTGTGTAAAACCTCTGCCTGCAGGGGCCTGTGCTTTTCAGAAAAATCTGTGTGTTTTCAGACATTGAGGTCTGATGTGTTCATGAAGAAGAAAAACGAAGAGATGGTGAAGGTCTTAGGACAGGCATTGAATCCATCTTGGTCAGGTCTATCCTACTTTTAAGGGCCCTCAGCCTCCTTTGATGAACTATGCTGGTCATGTTCTGGAAATTCTTAGGCTTAGCCAATTAGTGATTATTTTTATTAAATCATTCTCTGTAAGAATTGTTTTTTGGTCACTTTTTAAAAAAATATATAATTTGTTATCAAATCGGTTTCCATACAACACCCAGTGGTCAGTCTTAATGGAATTGACTAAGCCCTTGATTTTCGTTAACTTTTTAAGTAATTATTATGATTTGGTCAGAATCTTTTTTTTTTTTATAATAGTTTATTGTCAAATTGGTTTCCATATAACACCCAGTGCTTCTCCCCACAAGTGCCCCCCCCATGACCATCACCCCCTTTCCCCCTCCCCAGAATCTCTTTTAAGTCATGCAATGCTTTTTTGCATGGCCTCCATGTGAGAGAGACTAACCTTCACAGAGTGTCTAATTTATTTTTAGAGGTTAGCTGATATCCTGACAGAATTGACCCACTCTTATTATTTATTACCTGCTAATAATCTTCATTATAAAATATGTATATAATATATTTAATATATAAAATATCTTATATATTTTATATATTATATATAATGTATATATTTTATCTATATATCTTATAGATATATAAGATATATTTATCTTTATCATTATAAAATATAAAACTTCCTTCTCATACAGCTTAACAGCTACAGGTCCAAAGGGAAACAAAAGCAAAAATAAATTATTGGGACTACAGGAAAGTAAAAAGCTTCTGCACAGCAAAGGGAACAGTTTACAAAACTAAAAGGCAACCTACTGAATTGGAGAAGATAAATGCAAGTGGCATCTCTGATAAAGGCTTACTTTCCAAAATATATTCAGAACTTTTAAAACTCAATACCCTAAAACAAAATAATCCTATTAAAAATGGACGGAAGACAAGAACAGACAGTCCTCCAAAGAAGACATGCAGATGGCCAACAGACCCATTGAAAGATACTCATCATCACTTCTCATCGGAGAAATGCAAATCAAACTTAAAATGAGATATCATCTTATACCTGTCAGAATGGCTAAAGTTAACAACACAAGAAATGACAGGTGTGGGTGAGAATGTGGAGAAAAAGGAGCCCTCCTATACCGTTGGTGGGACTGCAAACTGGTGCAGCCGCTGTGGAGCAGTGTGGAGGTTCCTCAGAAAGTGAAAAATGGAATTACCCTACGATTTAGTAAATCACTGAGTATCTACCCCCCAAATACAAAAAGTTAATCCAAAGGAATACATGCATCTTTACCTTTATTGCAGCATTTTTTATAATAGCCAAATTATGGCAGTAGCCTGTGTCCATTGATAGATGAATGGATAAAGAAGAGATGGCATGTATGTGTAATGAAATATTACTGAGCCATAAAACATGAAATCTTGCCAATTGCAACATGGATGGAACTAGAAACTATAATGCTAAGTGAAATAAGCCCAAGAAAGACAAATGCCGTATGATTTCACTCATGTGGCATTTAAGAGACAAAACAAAGGAGCAAGGGAGTAAAAGAGATACAAACAAACTGAGAAATAGACCCTTAACTAGAGAGAAGAAACTGAGGGTCACCAGAGGGGAGGTGGGTAGAGAGATGGGTGAAATAGGTAATGGGGTTTAAGAGTACACTTCCCATCATGAGCACTGAGTAAGGTATGGAATGTTCAATCATTGTATTTCAGTACACCTGAAACTCATATAACACTGTAGGTTAACTATATGGGAATTAAAATAAAAAAGAATTAATAAAAAAATTAAAAGAAAAAGCTACAGGTCCAGTGGTTGGACAGAGAGAGAGCACTGGAGTAGGAACTGACCTTACTCAAAAAGAGGACTTCTTTTCTACCAGAATGGGAAGATTAGAGGGTGTAGATACATCTAAATATTGGGGAAGGAAGTTGAGGGGCCTTTATTTCTGTGTGTGTGTGTGTGTGTGTGTGTGTGTGTGTGCGTGCTCGCGCGTGTATGTGTGTAAGTTTTTATTTCTCTATATAGTAGGAAACAAAGTCATCTGCCAAGAGTGAACAAAGAGTCTGTAGGGAAGAGGGATTTGAGAAATGTGTTAAAGGCTAGACATCATTGTTAGGACCAAGAAAGTCGGCTAGATACACACAAAGGAATGACTGGGTAGAGCTAAAGTTGTGGTGGATTCAGTCACAGGGGTAGAAGGAGAGAAGATAGATTTGTTATTGTTGTTAATCTAGGGCTGGTGTATTCTCATGGATGTTTATTAGAAAGGATAAAGGGGAATTAAAGATATGGATAAGAATATAGTTGAAGTCAAGAGTCAGATTGTAATCTCATGGTTCATGGGTTCAAGCCCCACATTGGACTCTGTGTTGACAGTGTGGAGCCTGCTTGGGATTCTTTCTCTCCCTCTCTCTGTCCCCTCTCCCTTGCTGGAATGCACGCTCTCAAAAAAAAATGTTGAAGTCATAGTTCATTGATTAATTCATTCATTAAGTATTTATTAAGCAACCATCGGAGATAGTGTGGCTGGCTCGGGAAGGAGGTCAAGACAGAAGTAAATGGATACCATTGAAGAAATGGAGGGTTAGGAGACTAGACGCCTCTGGAGGTTGAACAACAACCAAGGAAGTGAGGGCATGAAAAGTCTGGAAGGATGATAATGGAAGCCAGTGTTTCAGTAGTTCTGTGTACGTGCCAGGCACTATTATGGAGGCTTTGCACACGTTAACTCATTTCAATCTTAGTATCCTTGAGAGTATGGACTACACTACTCACATGGAAAGATCAAGTAATCTGTCCAAGGTCTTCCAATTACTGCATGTGGCAGAGCTGGGATTTGAACCCAAGCAGTTTGGCATTAAGACTCAAGCTTTCCACACTATGCTCTACTGCCTTTAGGAGCTTATGGTCAGAATGGATTGCAGGGTGTTAAACGGGGATGGTTCCCATGCAGTAGGAGAAAGTGACTAAAGCCAATTGTGGACAAGGGTCACTGGAGGCAAGAAGCCTGGGTGCATTCTCCATGGGATTGCTGATGTCCCCTAGAATACCAACAGAGCTAGAGGCTTGAGGCTAAAAGTAATCACAAATGTGGCAGGTGATTAGAAGGCCAGTAGATGACAAAATGAAGAGGTGGTGATTGTGATACAGTCAGATGGCCTGAGTCCAAGAGTTCAAGAGTTATTATGTGTGGGTAGAGGAGGAGCAGTGTGGAAATGCCATTGTTGGGGACGGAAGAAGCTAACCCTCCTCCCAACCCTGAGCCTGAGGGATTGGGAAGCTGTATTCTTGGGAAGGAGCCAGGCTTCAGTTAAGCAGGCAGATGGAAGGAGTGTCCTTGGTGTGAGGTGAAGATGTCTGGGGATGTCTGGGGATTTTTTTTTTTTTCTAAACTACAGGGTTCTAGGGATTGGGGAGGGAGGAGAGTTAGGGAGCCTGGTTCACAAGGGCATAAGAACACAAAGTTGGAATGGAAGTAGGACAAAGGGTGGGAGATTAAAGGGGCTCACATTCAGAGTAATAAGTGAGACATGGCAGATTGCGTTCAACATTCCATATAGGGCCATATATATTTATATTATATATATATCAGAATATACATTATATATAATATATATATGATATATATATAAATAAAATTGTATGGACCTCAGTGTAGGCCAAGATTCCCAGATTGGCTGTCATCCAAGGGGACAAGGTAGACCGTCCATCTGAGCCAGGCAGTGAACACACTTTCCACAGGACATTGGCTCTTCCCTTAGCCACAACAACAGGCAGTGAATGGGGTTTTCCTGAGTTCTACCCTAACCCTTGCCAATAAGTTTTTAACCTTTCCTGTGCCACGGAGCTCTTTGACAGTCTGGTGGCACTAATGGATCCCTTTTCAGACTAATATTTTTAAATGCATCAAATAAGATTCCCAGGAGTTGAAAGATAACCAATTAAATGTACGTAGCTTATCAGATTATGAAAAACAAATTTGTGCTATAGAAATATACATGCTCCATTATGGACACACTATAAAATAAGAACTAGCAGCAGGTCTAATAACAATTATAATTTCAAAGTAATGATGACCACAAATAATATATTGAGATACAACATTGAGGTGAAGATTCATGTCATTTTTATTGCTCACAAAATGTCAAGTACTGCTAATACTATGTGGCCTGTTGACCACATGCATAATAGAGGGAAGTGCTACATACATTTCAGTTAGAGATTAGGGGAAAAAATGTAATATTTTCCCACCCAAATCCACATAGCCTCTGAATTCTACTCACAGCTCTTTTGGGTGGTGGGAACCCCAGAGTCAGAACCCAGTATAGAGGAAGCACACGTGTAGGAACCATATTCTTGAAATGCGGACACTGGAGGATTTCTAGATTTTCCCATTCCACTATATCTGCCTTATGTTGTGAATAACTACTTAGAAACTAATATAGTTGATAATTTTTGCATTTCTGGATGGACCTTGTTCATGAAGTTTTGTGAATAGGGAGTAATTATCTGAACTTCAGAGTGACTTGTGCCCCTCACTGTGTTAATTCATAGTGGGACCAGAGCTGGGACAGCCCCATGTCACTGGACTTCTCCCTGAAGCTCCGTCCTTAGAACCACCTCCTTTGCTCTGTGCCGCCGCTCTCCTTCTAGGATGTGGGTTTTCAACCTTAGCACTGGCGACATTGGGGGACGGATGATTCTTTGGTGTGGGGGCTGTGTTGTGCACTAGGGATGTTGGGCAGCATCCCTGACCACTGATGGCAGTAGCATTATCCCGCAAGTCATGACACCCCAAATTGTCTCCAAATGCTACCCAGTGCCCCTTAGGGGCTGAACTCATCCCTGACCGAGAAATTGCTCTAGAACATGGTTTCAGCTGTTGATCCCAACGGTTGTAGCCCCTTTCTGCCATGGCAGTTGTCAACTGCACAGGAAGACAGTCCTGCACACATCAGAATGACATCCCGTCCCCTTTCTGTCATGTTAGCCTCTTAATAACAGAGGAGAACATTCACAGATGCAGAGGGACTTGTCATTGCGCTCATGAGAACATTTTCCACTGTTCCCAACATTCGTCACCAGAAATTGATGCTTTCCCTCAGAATAATAGATGATTACACTTTCCCCTCTGTTAAATGTTTGCAGATTGCTTTTGTGACACATGTTTTTTGAGGGCACGTGGCAAGTAGATGACCCCTTGTCACTGAATAGAAAAGAAGCTGAAAAATGTTGAACCATTTCATAGAAAACTTTACAATCTCCTTTCTTGGACGGCTTTTTAAAAAAAAGATTAGAGACCTATTTGATGAAAAGGATTTGGCTGAGGTTTTGCCAGGAGCAGGAAGGAGCTCGATGACATCTGGAGTTTGGTTCTTCCAACTGTGCAGTTTTGGAACACTAAAAAAAAAAAAAAATCGTCATAACCTGCTCCCAAGTTAGCATCTTTCATCATTACATACATACATATACATATATATACACCTACCTACATACCTACATGTGTGCGAATAGTGATTTTATTTGAAAATGGATCTCTTAACTATCATTTGTCATTTTAGTTTTGCACACCGCTTTCTAACAGTCTTCAATTCACGCTTCCATGTCCTCATTACAAAAAGACATTTCGGGGGCCAGGTACAGAATAGAACATTGTTCCTCATTCTAACATTTTTCCTGTTATGCTTTACAGAATAGGAGATTCTGCAGATCACCTTGCCCTCCCTCTCTGATTCCTTAGCCTGCTTTTGCATAGCACTGTGTAGTTTTCAGAGACCTTCCATATAGATTTCCATGTTGGATACTCCCCCAAATTCTACCAGACTGGCATCACTACTTTCATTTTATGTATAAAGAAACTGCCTCAATAGGTAGAACTTACTAGCTCGGGATCATGGTGTTGGATTGTCTAAATGAAGTCAGAGGCATGTCAGTCTTACCAGTGGAGAAGCCACCAGTACTGGGGCTCCATGAAGGCTCCAAGAATCACTGTGGGGTCAGTGGCATGTGGCTGACAGTGGTGGAGAGAAGCTTTGGCAGAAGGGGGCAGAGTGGGCTCTGTGCCCCATGGACTCTACCAGTATCTGTGGATGTGCGTATCGTCACGAGGAAACCATGGTGCCACTGAGGCAGAGCAGCTGTCTCCCCCAGTGCTCCCAAGCTCTGCTGCTTCAAAGAGCCTCCTCGGAGCCCCTTGTGGCCTTGGTACCTCAACGTTCATGACCTTAAGAAAAGGCAGAGGCAGCTTGAATAAGTTGTCTAACAGGACATGGTGTAGAAATAAAACTCAGAGTTGGATAGGGGTCCTGTTTTGGCCACATTCCCTCTGTAGAACTTCCGAGTTCTCTTCTAGTCTGATGATCCCGTTTGGCCTGGTTCTTCCATGTGTTAATTAGGTTCTTCAGAGAAACTGAACCAAAAGGATAAAGATAGGAACCTGGGGAAACTTCTTGGAAGGCATTGGTTCCCAAGATCTGCCTTTTGCAAGCCAAGGGCCCGGGAGAGCCATTGGTAGAGTTTCAGTTCAAACCTGAAGACCCAAGAACCTGAGCAGCCAGTGGAATGAGCCCCAGTATGAGCCCAAAGGCCCGGGAATGAGGAGTGCTGGTGTCACAGGGCTGGAGATGAAGGCAAGAATTGGCCCTTCCTCTGCTCTTTTGTTCTGTTTAGGCCTCAAAGGATTGGATGATGCCCACCCTCATAGGGGAGGGTGATCTTTACTCAGTCTACCAATTTAGATGCTAATCATTTTCAGGAACTCCTTGAGAATCACATCCACAAATGTTTTACTGACTTTCCTAGGTCCCTCAGCCCAACCAAGTTGACACGTAAAATTAGCCATCATGGTTCCTGAGATTGAGCCCGGCATCAGGCTCTGTGATGATAGTGTGGGTGTCTGCTTGTAACTCTCTCTCTGCTTCTCTCTCTCTCTCTCTGCTTCTCTCTCTCTTGTGCATTCTCTTTAAGGTAAATAATGAAAAAATTACCCATCATCCTTCAAGTTGAGGTCAACGTGGTACCTGTAAAGATCTTGCTCCCTCCTCTGGGATGTGCATCAAAGCGGTTTCTTTAACAGTGATGATCCAGTGACAGAGACCTGCCTGTCCCCTCTCTTGGATGCTGGAGGACTAGGAATGTCCTCAGTGGAGCAAGAACCAGCTCTGCAGGGAAGGCTGACACTTCACAGCTGGGAATGGAATGGGGGTCAGAGAACAGACTACTTAGATACATCACACTTAACTCCAACAGGGGCTGTTGTGTGCAGAATCACTTCCTGTAGGAAGGCAGTGCAGGCAAACGGACAGATCACGTGACCTGGACCAAAGTTAAGATTTGGCCATTTGGGGTGCCTGGGTGGCTGAGTCGATTAAGTGTCTGACTTCGCTCAGGTCATGATCTCAAGGTTCATGAGTTTGAGCCCCACGTCGGGCTCTGTGCTGACTGCTCAGAGCCTGGAGCCTGCTTCAGATTCTGTGTCTCCCTCTCTTTCTACCCCTCCCCTCTCAAAAATAAACAAACATTAAAGAAAAAACAAACAAAAGGTTTGGCTGTTGGTATACATTATATACCCCTAAAAGGAGTTCCAAGGGGAGCTTACTGAAGTTCTGCCACCTCCCTAATTTAAGAGCCAACTTTGTTTGATGCAGTCATGGGTGCAGTCCTACCAAGGGTCAAGAAGATGGGTCCCTAATGCTACACTGCTCTTAGTTCACTTCTTCAACTCACCCATGTGTCCTGCTGAGGATATTAAGCATTACAATTCCTGGAAAAAACAGGAGAGAGACCTATTAAGAAACAGCTAAGAAAAGGAAGTCATTGCATGCCTTGTCTTTCTTTCCTTCTGTTTTCTTTTTTTCTTAAATCTCCTTTTCTGGGGCCAGGGTCTTTTGAACATTTTCTGTGCAAGATTTTGGCTCTCCAAGCTCTCTGAGCGAGAACAAAGTTTGGGTTTGCTTTGGGCAGGTGTTAGAAATAGTTCCTGTGGTGCTGGCTGGCTACCAGCCTGTGCCTTGGGCCCAGGTTTTCATAGGCACCTCCTCCAAGCTTTGAGTAGGTCTTTATTAAGCTGTATTTGAACAGCGTTGAGATGCCATTTGCTGGGCTGTGTTTGAACATGCTGACGCCCTGCGTGTGCACACCTGCATTCCTTGATGGCTCCCATAGGCCCCAGCAGGCTTTGGGCTTAGAAGAAACTTGTGACTTGGCAGTGTTCGTCTCCTTCAGACCTAGGGGGCTCTCTGAAGACCTTTCTCCATTTTAGCTAATTTTCTGGAATTCCTTTGTAGTTTGTGATGTATAGAACCTAACACATCTCATTAGTGCTTTTGAAATGCAGATGGAATTTCCCCTGAAACTGAGCTGAAAAAATGTCTCTGCCCTTGATGATTCTAGTGGGGTCTAAGGGATTCTAATGTGGTTCAATGTGAGTCAAGTAGTTTCAGCAAATTCCTTGGACAATGAGAAGCAATTTCTTTGGAGTGTTTTGGAACAAAGAGTGTGAATTAAAAAATTCACTCTTAAAACTTTCCTATTATTGCTATTTATTTATGTGGTGGTAATAATCATCTCTAGATGAAATCTTTAAATCAAAAAGAGTTCTTTTTGCCATTTTTTGGGGCATAAACAACCCAGTCTCTCTTAAATCAATGGCCTTAAAATAAGAAAAGGAAAGCGGATTATTATAGCATAAAATAGACTCAGGAACAACCAAATGCAATATAGGAGCTTTATTTGGATCATAATCTGAACAAATAAAAAGGAAAAAAGGGGGCGCCTGGGTGGCTCAGTTGGTTGAGCGTCTGGCTTCGGCTCAGGTCAAAATCTCGTGGTTCGTGGGTTTGAGCCCTGCATTGGGCTCTGTGCTGACAGCTAGCTCAGAGCCTGGAGCCTGCTTCGGATTCTGTGTCTCCTTCTCTCTCTGACCCTCCCCTGCTCACACTGTCTCTCTCTGTTTCTCAAAAATAAATAAATAACATTTAAAAAATTTTTTAAAAAAGGAAAAAAGGACATTTGTGAAGTATTTGTACTGGGTATTTGCTAATATTAAGGAATTGTTATGAATTCTGTTAAATTATGATGGTTATGTTTTTTTAAAAAATACCTTTATTAGCTAGAGAAGCCTACAAGAGTATTGACAGGTTAGATAATGGGATATCTGAGATTTCCTTTGAAATACTTTTCCAGAAAATATTAGGGGAAGGGTCAGTGGGCAGATGAAATAGAAGAGGCAAATGCTAGGAAGTGCTGAAGGTGGGTAGTGACTAAATACATGGGAGTTCACTACATCAATCCCTTGACTTTTATGTGTGCCTGGAAATTTCCATAACAAAAAGATTTTTTTTTTTTTTTAAGATTCCTCTTCTGGGTGGAGATGGAAAACAGGAGTGGCAAAAATCACATCAGCTAATAGGAAGAAGACTGGGATGTTAGGGTGTCTTTTTTTGCTGCTAATATCAACTCTAAAAATCTTTAAGTACTTTTTTTTTTTTTTTACAAGATGTCACTTGTTCTGGGGAAGTGACTGTGTTTTACTAACCTTTCTAATGCCCTCAGTGCTAAGTCACTGTTCCCTGACTTTATTTCATGTACTCTTTTTTTTATTAAAAAAATTTTTTTAAATATTTATTTATTTTTGAGACAGAGTGTGAGCGGTAGAGGGCCAGAGACAGAGGGAGACACAGAATCCAAAGCAGGATCCAGGTTCCAAACTGTCAGTCAGCACAGAGCCTGATGCAGGGCTCGAACTCACAGACCGCAAGATCATGACCTGGGCCCAAGTTGGACGCTTAGCTGACTGAGCCACCCAGGAGCCCCAGATCTTTTTTTTTTTTTTTTAATCTTTTAGGAATATAAACACCTACGATTATAGTGTCTTCACATTGAGTTGATCCTTGATGAAATAGCACCTATTTTCTGGGGTAATAATTCTAGGTGCTGGAGTCTACTTTCCTGATAACAGTACAGAAACACCAGCTTGCTTATGCAGAGTGTTTCCATGATATGTATGTATACATACATTTTTCATCTTTTTACTTTTAACCTATTAGTGTCTGTGTATTTAACATTCGTTTCTTATAAACAGCATGCAGTTGGGTTTTGCTTTTGTGTTCAGTTTGATCATCTCTGCCCTTTTAAGTAGGATTTAGTGTTGGGCCTTCTGGGAGTTCCCAGCTCTTCCTTCCCTGCTCTTTCTTGGCTCATAAATATGGCTTGAGCTTTGACAGCCTTGATCAGACTATCCGTAAGCACAGTGCTCAGCTCTGGGCACCATATTAGGATGGAATGGAGAATTTCTTAAGACGTCGTAGCAGACCATGAGAGGTCTGGAATAATGCACTCTGAGAAGTGGTCCAAGTAGCCAGGGATGTTTACCTCAGGATGAAAAGGAAAGCTGGAAAATGCAGATAAAAAGGACCAGCCAGATGTCCGAGGTCAGATACTTCCCTTGAAGGCTTTTGGCTTCTGCATACTTGCTTGCCTCTGGCATCAGCCAGCAGCCAGGAACCAGAAGCTTGACTAAACTAGTCCTGCCCAACCCGGAAGCACATGTGTATGAAAGATCAGTAAAACCCCAGCCGTATGCTCAGCCTTTGGAGGGGACTCCACTTGGCTGGTACGTATGCAAAAAAAAAAAAAAAAAAAAGTAAATAAAACAACAGTCTTTTCTGATTACACAAGTGCTTGTTGCTTGTCTCTTCCTGGGTGCCAAGTATTTGCGGTAATAAGGGTAGACAGGATGTGTAGAAGGTAGAATGTGTTTTCAAACCTTTGGCATGCTGCCTTGGCAAAAGGAGATGGCTTCATTATGTGTGACTCCAGAAACGAGTTAAAACCATTTATGGTACATTTTGTTATAAGGTACATGGGTGTGTACCTTTGGGTTAAGTTGTTGTGCTAGAAAAAAAATAGTGTCTTGGATACCAGGCATGGCTGGATTGCGCTGCCACAGGGACTGACGGACCACTTGTCGAAGGAGATGCTAAAGGTTTGGCTTCGTTGGGGGAGAGGTTGCTTATGGGACCTTGAAACGTGATTCACTGGGTCTGGATGTCGAAATTATTCTTAACAGTGGGTCACAAAGGATTTTGAAGAAGGAGGAGGAAATCTTGATGATCATTTGACAAGGATCACTTACCTGTTGAATATAAGCCAGAGAATCAAAGAGTACACCCCAATGTGGGGACATTAACAGTCCTGTTAGATGCAAATCTGGCACCTTGAACCATCTCTGTAGACTTGGCTGCTTATATGCCTTCTGAGATCCCCTTCCCCTCCTACCTGCTTGCTGATGGAGACCCAATGGCCCGTCCAAAGGTTCTTGCTCTCTGATTGGGCTCTCCTGGGATCATGTGTCTTATTCAGACAATCTCTGACTCCCAAACCTGCCTTTATCCTTGAATAGTGTGGGTGGCTCCCTCTCCGTCAGCACACAGAATCTTCTAGAAGTTCAGGCTAATTCCATCCTCTACACCTGTGACAGTGTTTCCACTGTCATATCCAGTTCTCACTTTCCATTAACCCCAAGTCTTCCTTGAAAATCTGTAGCCACCCTCACTTTATTCTCTTCCCTTCTTGTCCATGGTCCCCCACGCTCTTGAGACCTGAGTTGCCTGCATATTTTGGAGAGTCTCACACGCATGAATACACACAGAGAATGTGATAGAAAAGTAGCTGTTGGGGCTTGGATACTCCAGTTTGAAAACCTGTGTCCCAACAATGACATTCAGAGGAAGAAGTCAGGAAATGGGTCAGGAGCAGGAAAATGGATGTTAACCTGGGCCCTTAATGGCGATCACGCCTGACGGTGCCACTTAGCCTCTTCTCAGAATCATCAGGGTTTAGATATTCTAGGCTGAGTGAAATGTGACAGATCGGCCGCCATGGCAACCAAGTTAGAAGTTTTGTTTTGGCAACAGATTTCCCCTTCAGAAGGTATTCTAGGATTTCTCCTTCAACCCACGAGCATAAAATTTCCTAAAACATAACAAGAATATGATACGCTTGTTTCTGTTCAGAAGTCTTTGCAGGCTCCTAGTGCAATGGGTCGTGTGTGGCAAAGTGGTTTAAAGACAGAACTGGAAATAAGGAATGTCCAGCTCTTTGACTTCCTTGCAACTCTCTGGTAGATTGGGAAGGCCCAATCTAAAAACTCAGAGCTTCCTCTAGAAGGTTGTATAGCCTAAGCTAATTTTGCCAGATACTTGAAGCAGAAATTGAGGCCATGACAAGTCTATAGCATCTGAAACCAGTCTCTTCCAAGGCACAAAATTGAGCTCACAAATGAATCTCACACCAGAACTGGTGTTTCATTAGTTCACCAAAGGTAGGAAATTCTCATCCCTCTTGGTTTCATTGCAAAGTGCAGCCATTCCTTGGGGATGTGTGCATTGCTAAGTTCATGTGTCCTTATCAATGTTGGCCATGATATACGTGGCAGAGAAGATTGTGTCCAGAAGCTGTATGCTCTGAGTAGGGCTATGACTTGTGAAACTCGATAAACTCACATTTATTGAGTACCTAGTAAGTTCTAGGCACATAATGAGGTGGTGAGTGTTAGAGATGGGGAGGCAAACACATGTGTTGCCTTTAATGAGCCCATAATTGATTGGGTATAGAGGTGAAGACAAGGTGTGCATGACTGTGACGTATATCCCGAAGCTAGGTCCATTGATCTGATAACAAAATATAATTGATTCTAATTGTTGTCTCTGCAAGATAAAGGCCAAAAGAGAGGCTTCCAAGTGCCCTGGAGTTCAAAGTGGGTAGATTACACACAGTGGAGGGATCTAGGAAAGACTTCGTGGAGGTGGTATCAGAGACTGGTCTTGGGGAGGGTGTGACTGAGCGGATGGGGGTGAAGAGACACGCCAAGGGGAGAAAGATCAGGGATAGACTCAGAAGCCATCTCTGAGGCCTGTTCAGGGAACAATCAGAGTAGTTCAGCCTGCCTGTAACTTAGTGCTCGTGAAAGAGGAATTTGAGATCAGAGAGCTGAGCGTGGACCATCTCTTGGCAGCTCTCATTGCCTTGGAAGGTTTCTGAGCAGAGGAATGACGTAATGCGAGTGACCAGCATGTGTTCCCAAGCAGGGGAACATCACCCAGAGATGACTTTCCCTTCTAGAAGATTAAAGTTACAGACAGTGGGCCCATGGGATGTCTGTAGAAGCCTTTCCAATCCGGTTTTGTCTGCTCATTTTCTTTCCTGTGTTCGGAGGCTTTCAAAGGCTCCAGAGAGTCTCCGTCCCCCGACTGACTTTTAAAAAGAAATGATTTATTCTTCAAACCTGTCAAGGGATTGTCTTTCTTGTCTCACAAAGAGAGGAGGCAAAGAAAGGATGTCCCAAGTCTCAGAACATGAGTGTGTCTTCCAGAGACTCAAGGCTCCCCTTCTAGGCTGCAAATTGGGTTTTGAGCAATTGTCTCTTTTTGCACATTCTGTTGGGTAAGATGTGACCTCTGAGTGGGCATTTTTGGCCAGACTCCTCCAAAAGGGAAGAGGTTGGAAAGGCAAGCTCATTAGGGAGACACTCTTACTTTCTACCACCTCCTGGGTCCCCCCAGAAGGGGGAGCGAGGGGGGCAGTTGTAGGAAGAAGAGCTGAGAAGGAGGCAGAGAATGGGGAGGGCAGTGATGGACGGACAGGAGTGGGGGCAGCAGGTCAGAGCCGTTGGACAGACAGGGCCTGACATCAGTGTTTGACATGGCTGCCCAGGTGCCTGACCTTGACAGCCACCCCACTGGCTAGATCCGGTGGCCCCATTTTATGGAGGGGTGAATAGGCTCCAGGAGGTTGGGTCAGCTGCCCAGGGCCATGCAGCTGCCAAGAGGTGCTAGAGAGTAACCCAGGGGGCTCCTGATGTAGAAAAGCTGGGGGTAGGGGGGATAGGAGGCAAGGTGGGGGAGGGGGGAATGCAGGGCCAGGCCAGGAGGAGGCACAAGCAGCAGACCCTGAGCTCTCTGGGCAGGGATGTCTAGCCGGGTCAGGAAGGGGGCCCCGGAAGCTGGGGCCACTCAGGAGCCTGTGCGGTGTAGACTGCTCACGCTGCTGCTTTATTCCCAGACCCAGCACCTCTGTAAAAACTGAATGCCGTTCTGTCAGGACAGAGGTGCACCCAGTGGTAGAAGTTAGGGCAGGGGGGCAATACTTGGGGGTCCAGAGGTAAGGCCTGGGGCTGGCCAGCGGTGATGGCGGCACAACAGTGTGAATGCACTTAGTGCCAGTGAACTGCATGCTTAAACATGTTTTAAATGATACATTTTATGTTCTCTTTGTTTTACCATAACAAATCATTAGGAAAAAAAGAAAGGCCTGGCTTGTCCACTGGATAGTGAAGTCTGTCAGCAGGTAGGGCTTCCTGGCTTCCAGTTCAATGAGAGGCCGCTGTTGGGCTGAATGGGGGGCTGCTGCCTGCTCTGGGAGCTCGGGCTGACCTCACAGCAGATGTGCACGGTTGCCTTGGGGACAGGATCCTGGCACAGAGGCGGCCCTGGCCACAAAGGACACACAAAGTTTGTGAGTCCAAAGTTCACCTTCTCAGGGACAGGAGTGGAATTCAGCATTCATTAACGGAGCTTTTTTAAAGCCGGGGCTGACGTCCTTCCTCACTTAAGTTGCCTTCCTAATTCATTTTAAATTGAGTATCCAGACTGCGCGCAAGTGGGATCTGTGGGAGAGTCTGGCGAAGGCTGTCCTCTGGAACGGTGATTGCGAGTTTTATTTTTTGGTGATTAGACTCACCGTATCCCGGATGAATGTCTTACGTTGTGTGTGTGTGTTTTCATGGGAGCAGCCGGAAGGTGGTGGTTCTTGCAAGGAGAGTGCCCCTGTGTGTGCTGCCCCGGTGGAGGGTCCAAGGTCAGGGCAAACCCCAGACAGGAAAACTGAGTCCCCGGGGCACTCCGCTTGAGCTTCAGGTTTGCAAATTAAATCACATCCTTTGAAAACCTCAGTAGTCTATCCGGAGGGCTTTGGAGCTTGCCTTTTCAGATAGATGATCTGGTTGTTGTTTTTTTTAATGTTTTCCTATTTTTTAAAAAACATTTATTTAAATTCAAGTCAGTTAATGGACACTGTAGTATTTATTGGTTTCAGGAGTAGGACCCAGTGATTCATCACATAGGACACCCAGTGCTCTTCCCAACAAGTGCCCTCCTAATGCCCATCCCCCATCTAGCCCATCCCCCCACCCACCTCCCTCCCGCAACCCTTAGTTTGCTCTCTGGATTTAAGAGTCTCTCACGGTTTGCCTCCCTCTCTGTTTTTATCTTACTTTGCCTTTCCCTCCCCTATGTTCATCTTTTGTGTTTCTTAAATTCCACATATGAGTGAAATCGTATTTTTTTCTGCATGACTTATTTCACTTAGCATACCACACCCTAGTTCCATCCACATCTTTGCAAATGGCAAGATTCCATTTTTTATGGCGGAGTAATATTCCGTTGTATATATAAACTGCATCTTAATCCATTTATCAGTTGATAGATATTTGGGCTATTTCTATAATTTGGCTATTGGTGATAACGCTGCTATAAATACCTGGGTAGACGGTCTGATTTCAAGTTCAAACTCCATCTCCTATCCAGGGCCCAAGGCAAGTTAAGTTACTTCAGTTCTCTGGGCATCACTTTTATAATCTCTAAAAGAGGGGAAATAGTGCAACCTGTGCTATGGGTCGAATGTCAGGATTTAATAAAGGAATGGATCCAAGACGCCCATTACAGTGCCTGGCACATAGTCACGGCTCCACGGGCAGTCACTGTTGTTCTTTCTCTAGCACCAGAAGATCGTGAAGAGGACATCCCAGGTCTGGGGATCTTAGTGCCTTGGGTAAATCACTACCCCCCATCCCCAGTGACTCAGTCCCAGAGCCATTAACCAGCACTGACTGGTCGGTGATGGACTGAGACAGTTCACATGCTGAGCAACTGTTACTTCGTGAGTTGTAGTCAGGAAGCCTAGATGACATGTGTGCTGGGCTCTGTGTCACTGTCAGTCCCTGGGCCAGCCCTCCTCTTTCCTGAGCATGGTGTTCGTACCTAAAATGGCCTTTGCACAGTGATTCCCGCAGGGGGAGGACTTAATCATAACACATCTTCCTGGGAGCTGAATGCCTACCTCTATTGCAGCGTGTTCATGCCCTGGGTGCTCAGTGGGGCTCGGTTTGTGCTCAGCACCCACGGAAGGAACCACGTGGTGCTGTGGCACCAAGGCAAATGTGGTAGAAATGCAGCCCAAGAGCGGATAATCCCTTCAAAGAGTATGACCTGTGCTGGAGTCCAGCTCCAGCAGGTCCAAGGCTCCCTGAAGGAGGGATGGTGTCAGCGAAAGGGAGGGAGAGAGTTTCTTTCTGCTCACCAGGCAGGCATCTCTGCACTGACCTGAGAGTCAGCTTTATTTATGGAAAAAATGTATGGGGTACAAACAGAGGTGGCAATTGCCTTAGGCAATGATTTCTGATGACAAATTCTTTGGCATGTAAAAATTTCCCAGGACATAGATTGGTAGAAGATTCATGCATCATCTTTATCAATAGTGATTGATGTAGGTGATTTAGATGCTTATCATATGGGGAAGGAAGGGATCTTTAGCATTCAAATACAAGGTAAGGTTTTTAGCATAGCGACGGCAAAAGTTAATTCTTTGTGAGCAGGAGTCAATAGCCTGTTTTCTTGAGGTGAAGAAAAACAGGTTTCTCAGGGAATGTAATATTTACTCCTATAATCACAAAAGAAGAAATTCCTACAATAAGTTCCTTCACAAGGTACAATCAGCAATTCAGGGCCAGAATAAGGAGACTCCTGATACCAGTCAATAAGGTGCCTTGGGGGTCGGTGCTCAAGCAAAAATAATTGAGTGGGGGGTAGACATCAGCCACCATCTGACGGCAGGAGCCCCCCCCCCCCCCCCCCCCGCCTTGCAAACTCGCCTTACCTCACAAGGAGTTTTCTCAACTTTAGTGAGGTCAGAAAATGGCTTCCAGCAGACCTGTAAACAGTAAATCACTTCTGATTGCCCCTGTGCACCATGCATGCGTACAATATCTGTGTAAAAGCGTGTTACAAATAAAAGCACGGCTTCCTTTACCTGTGTGTTCAGACCCATGCCCTCCCAGCATCAGTCATGCTAACGGTAAAGATCCTTCCAGATCTCTGAGCAGGGCTTTACATGCAGATAGGTGGACCTTAAAAATAAAACGATTTTGTATCCCTGCAACATGAGCGGTTCTAAAAATTGGTGAGGTTTTTTTTTTTTCACTTGATAATACAAGTTGAAGCTCTGTCCTCTTCCATGTTTGAATTTCTTACAGTGTTTCCTGGCTTGTAGTTTATTTAGCGGTTCCCTTATTGAGGGGCGTGGAAGTTGTCCCCAGTGTTTCAGTCTTAGAATTCTGCAGTGACCCTCCGTGTTGGTGCTGTCAGGAATGTCTGTGTGTATTTTTCTAGATAGCAAATGAGCAGAGAGGATAATGCAACTTTTATGGGCTAAATCCAGTATGAAGCAGAAAATTTCCTGGCTTTACTCCTTGAATAGGACAAGACAGAGATAGAATCAAGAGTGTATTGGGGCACCTGGGGAGCTCAGTTGGTTGAGTGTCTGGCTTCGGCTCTGTCTAAACCCGCAAGCCCGGTCCCGGCGCGCTGGTCCCGGCGTTTGGCTGCACCTAACTCGCCTGCCCCGACCAGCAGGGCGGAGAATTGGCGCGTGTTCTTCTCTTGAGGGAGGGAGAGAGAAAGGGGGCAGTGGGAGAGGGAGACGCAGGGAGTAAAGACACGACTCACGGTTTTCGATCGGGCAGAAGAGAGAGAGAGAGAGTTTATTAAGAAAACTGTCTCTTATATATAATTTTCAGGGCGGGAAGAACAAAGCATCTGACTTACGTCAGATACCAGGTAAATAGAGTCAAATGAATATTCATAAGAGACGCCCAGACCTGCCTCAGCAATGCTGGGAAGGGAAGAATTAACACTGAATAATCTAAATACGGTTTTGATCTTTTATGCACCTTGACCCTCTACGTCTGGTGCAGCAAGACTGACGCCATCTCCAGCTTCCAGATGCAAATCTTGTTTACTGGCTCACTCTCCGGAGAGGTGATAATCCTTGCCTAAAGCAGACAGAAACATGGCGGTCCCCAACAGGGCTCAGGTCATGATCTTCTGGTTTGTGAGTTCAAGCCCCGCGTTGGGCTCTGTGCTGACGGCTCAGAGCCTGGAGCCTGCTTCCAATTCTGTGTCTCCCTTTCTCTCTCTGCCCTTCCCCTACTCTTTCTGTCATTCTCTCTCTCTCTCAAAAAATAAAAATTAAAAAAATTTTAAAAATGTATTTAAGGGAAAATAATGGGCAGGGAGATGTATCAGAAAAGCCTATAATGGGAACTACTTTTTAAAGTTGTAATCATCTAATACTAGTCCATAGTTTTTTATATCTTCAAAATATATATAGAGCTATATGGGCCATTTAAAGATTTTTCTAGAATCCTTCTAGAACTCAAAATGGATAAAGGATCTGAATGTGAGACAGGAAACCATAAAAACCCTTGAGGAAAAGGCAGGAAATAGCCTCCTAGACCTCAATCGCAGCAATTTCTTCCTCAACACATCCCCAGAGGCCAGAGAATCAAGAACAAAAATGAACTACTGGGACCTCATCAAGATAAAAAGCTTCTGCAAGGCAAAGGAAACAG
>PJEM01015702.1:0-28949 GCA_004023845.1 Helogale parvula | reverse complement strand
ACTGAAATAGGACTCGTTAGATTTTTTTCCAACGGACTACCCTAGCAAGCAGAACGGAATAAAAACATTCGCTCAAGACCTGAGATCTGGAAGGTGTTACAAGAGGGGGGTTAAGTGCTGTGTTTCACCCTAAAAATATAGAAAAGTTTGCATTCCTCAGTATGACTTATCTATATCCAAAAATCATGGGTCCCCCTCAGATTTTCAAGGAAAATAAATATCAGGCACTTTCATGATCCATGAAGGTACTTCCTATTTATTCAGACTCTATGCATCTCAAGGAACATGGCTCATGGCCCAGCTTAAGAAATTTGACCTTGGGGCGCCTGGGTGGCTCAGTCGGTTAATCATCCAGCTTCAGCTCAGGTCATGACCTCACAGTTTGTGGGTTCAAGCCCCACATCAGGCTCTGTGCTGACAGCTAGCTCAGAGCCTGGAGCCTGTCTTCAGATTCTCTGTCTCCCTCTCTCTCTGACCCTTCTCTGCTCACACTGTCTCTCAAAAATAAATAAAACATAAAAAGAATTTTAAATAAATAAATTAATTAATAAATAAAAAGAAATTTGACCTTAACTCCATTGTATTTACATACAGTTAAAATGCAATTTCTCAGAGCACCTGGGTGGCTCAGCGTCTGTCGGTTGAGTGTCCAACTTCGGCTCAGGTCACGATCTCCCGGCTCGTGGGTCTGAGCTCTGTGTCAGGCTCTGTGCTGACAGCTCAGAGCCTGGAGCTGCTTCGGATTCTGTGTCTCCCTCTCTCTCTGCCTCTCCCCTGCTCATGTTCTGTCTTTCTCTATCTCTCAAAAAAGTAAATAATAAAATAAACTTTAAAAATAAAATAAAATGCCATTTCTCTGTATTCCTCCTTACCCATGTACCATTGTATTTACTTCCCGCCAAATTCTGGCTTGGGCAAGTAGCCCACCAGTACTAGCCATCATTCGCACAGTCTTCGTGATGAGGCCCCCGAGCCCCACCCCTGAGAACAGAGCCAGGCACATTGTCGGCGCTCAGCAAATACTTTCTCAGTGGATAACAAAACAAATAAATGAATTGCCAATTCCCTTTCAGACCATCTGGGTGCTGCCTTGCATTCATCCTCAAAGCCAACGTGACTCACAGCCTTTGTTTCAAGAGATTCTAGAATATATCCTGAAGAAGGGCATTGCTCACCGAAGCTCTGGTCTTCCTGGCTCAGAGTCTGCCTAATTTCAGCCACCGCACGACAGCCGCCACCTGCCGTCCTCTCTCACGTTATAATTGCTTCGGCGATGCAGTTATGAAATCCATTAACATTGCTGTCACTGATAAGCTACCTTCTTCACGGATGTGATGAATTTCCACCAAAGCTGACCTCTTTTATACACCAAGGCGCTGCTGGTGCTCGATGCGAAAGGGCTACTGAAGATTTGTTCGCAAGGGAGGTTTCTGTTAAAATGGGAAATTGCTTGGCGGGTCCCTGCAGCCCTTGTGTTGTGGGCGGTGACTGGGGACACGAAGGAAGAGAGCCGAGAGGGTGCATCTGTAAATTCTGTGACTGGGGAGCAGACAGGTCTCAGTCACTCTACCTGGAAGGAGGGAAGCTAGATGAGCAGGATGTGTGGTTCTTGCTGTCACGTTAACGGTGAACGTGAGATGTTTCTAGAACACCAGCAGTGCAGGTACAATCACCAAAGGTCTTCCTCTCCTCCTTGCAGGGGGAGCTCTCCTTTCTCTCCCTGCTCCTCGACACTACTACCCTCTCTTAATTCACTTCTATTTTTCAAAAGATTGGCAATCTGCGTGGTATGAAGCCAACAGCTTGGAGGCAAGGAGCCGTGTAAAGCAAGATGTCAGAGAAGCGAGCTCTGAGATATTTTGGGACCAGATACGGCAACCCCCCCCCCCCCCCCCCAAGCATACCGCGCGGGCGACTTGGTGCGCTTCCCACAAAGGCCACGTGGGGGAGACATCACGGTCACGCCGATGCTACATGCGCAGAGCACCATTCAGGGCCCAGAGCGCCCTTCACTGCGCAGGTGCGGTGGTCGCCCCCTGGAAGCGCCACCCTCCACCTGTGTCTACACTGCCTCTCGGATGCCTTACTCACCAAATCCTCCTGACACCTACGGGATGTAGGGATGATGGTGCACAGTTTACGGATGACAAAAATGAGGTTGGGACTAGGTGGAAAAAATCCCTGTGATCACAGAGCCAGCAGGTAGAAAGAAAGTCCAGGACTCCAACGCGGGCGTATCTGTCTGCAGGCCCGGGGTTCCGGGGCGCTCGGCCCGGGACTGGGTGTTTGCGTGCGTGCGTGCGTGCGGGCTCACAGGTGCACACGCACATTCGTCACTTCAGAACCGTGCTGCAAGCTTACGCAGTTTGTGGCCATCAGTAACCATGTGGTCTACACCGTGTGCACCGGGGACACGTCAGGGCACACTTACCCCTGCCTGTGGATCATGGCATCACTGTCCCCTGGGGTCCAGCCCCTGGTCTGGAAGGCTGACCTGCGAAGGTGGCATCGGTTAAGACAGGGCAAAAAGCCACCCCATGTCGCTTCTCAGACGCTCAGGCTGACTCTGTGATGGGGTCGTGGCTGTTGGACAATAGAAGGAGGTTTCATGCTATTTCAAAATGGCACAGGGTCTAACAGTAAGGCTTACATTCTTGTTCTGCTAAAATTAACTTCTGCTTTCCATTTCTGTGTTTTAATTACAAAGTAATAACTTATCACTGTATGAACTTTTAAGTTTGGGTGGGAAAAAATAAAAAGCTTATTTATTTATTTTACAAGACAGAGAGAGAGAGCGAGAGAAAGCATGGAGGACGGGCCGAGAGGGAGGGAAAGAGAGACTCCCAAGCAGACCATCACTGTCAGCACAGAGCCCCATGTGGGGCTCAAACTCATGAACCGTGAGATCGTGACCTGAGCTGAGATCAAGAGTCAGACGCTTAACTGCCTGAGCAGCCCAGACATGCAGTCAGTTTTTGAAAACCTTTTAGAAACGATAAAACGCTGTGATATGTTAAAATGTTGGAAAGCTGAACTCCTGGGGTTTTAACGGCCCTGGACAGCTGTGAGCTTACCCCTCACCTTCCAGAACATCCCCTCTGCCCTCGCCATGTCCCTGCTTAGAGAACAAGACTTTCTGTGCACAAGACAACCCAGTTTCCTAAGAGAGCTCCGACGGAAGCTAGTTACAGGCGAATTAGAATGGCGGGGGGTCTTTTCACCCCACCTATCTGCTCGAACCCCGAGATGGCCGAGGTCAGATCTTTCACTGGAGGGGTTTCCAAAGGCTTTTGAATTCTTCAAAATACCCAAGGCTTTCACTTCATCCTGACACATCCCCAAGGAAGAAGGTTGTGCTGGGGACCCCCAGGACCGCCCTCAGGGGCACTGGCTCGCTGGGAGGACCTCCAGGACCAGCCTGCAGCCATGCACGGCTGTGGATTATTCTGATGCTGGGATGCAGAGCGGTCAGCAAAGGGAGAAGAGAGAGCAGGGTGGGAGTGGGGAGTGCCGGGCACCAGGCGTAGGCTTCCAGGAGCCCTGGGACACCCCTGATCCCTCCAACCACGGGCTGTGACAGCCCATGTGACATCTGTCTACCAGGATGCTGGTCGGATGCCCGGCACCAGGAACCTCCTGGGGGCTGAGCCCGTGGCATCCGCTGCCTGGCACGTACCTGGATGCCAGCTTCCCCAGGGGGGAGAGCGTGGGCGCTGGGCCCTGACCGTGCTGTTGGTACCCAGTGTGGGCGCAGCCGGCCACGCTCGTCCGTCCTGGGGGCTGCGAAACCCCAAAGCTCCCCGACACCAGCCAGGGGCCACCTCCCAAGCAGGCCTTCGTGGGGACGGCAGCCGGGCTTGTGGTGAAACTCGCTGCGCAGAGTGAGTGCTCGTGGCTCCCGTGGGCCCAGATCAAGAGTCTGGGCCTGTGAGGGCCCCAGGCAGTGTCTACACAGCCAGCACTTGACCCTCCCATTGGGCAGAGTGGCTGCTGAGGAGATAGAAACAGCCCTGTCCTCCCTCAAACGGGGCTGTCATGAAGCCCACAGTCATTTCTGCCGTGTCTCAGTCAACAGCACCCCCCGTACACACAACACATACGTCACGTCATGTTGCGTCACGTCACGTCACATCATGTCACATACAAGAAACATCCATATGGGGCACCTGGGTAGCTCAGTCGGTTAAGCATCTGACTTCAGCTCAGGTCATGATCTCACAGTCCATGGGTTCAAGCCCCGTGTCCGGCTCTGTGCTGACAGCTCAGAGCCTGGAGCCTCCTTCGGATTCTGTGTCTCCCTCTCTCTCTGCCCCTCCCCTGCTCACACTCTCGTCTCTCTCTCAAAAATAAAAGTAAACATTAATAAAAAGAAACAGATGCAAATACCAGGCACGTCTCACACATATATACACATATGCTATACAAACATACATCCACCACACGTCACACACAAAACCCCACATACCACGCATGCGCCCCACACAGAACACACACACACACTTCCACACCATAGACACACGCACACCACGTTACACACACACACACACACACACACACACCCCACACATACCCCACATCAGACATCGGCATGAAAATGAAGAGCAGAAAAAATATAATTTTACCATTGTCGATGACCGTCTTTCATCCGTCCAGGAAGGTAAGTGCTGTAACAAAATAATCATCTTTATAGTCATTGAACCATACCCAGGACTTCAGAAGTAGATGCCATTTTGCAGAGTTCGGTAGACAAAATCAGGAGTCTGACGACGAAGAACGTTGAGTGTGCAAATCCCCCGATGCCGTAATTTCACACACACGTGGAGCGTGAAGTAGACAGATGCATAGAAGACGCCTACTGTCCCATCCCAAGTGGAGAAAATGAACTTTCATTCTCATTCTCACGTGTACCTCTGTGCAACGCGCTGTAACCATTTATTGAAACCAACCAACCACAGGCAAAGCAGGATTTCTGTCACTTCCAGGCACAGCCCCAAATGATCACGTAGGGATGGGGTGAGTGACCTAGCACAATGACAGAAGGAACGAGAGTTGACACTACAGCTCCTCTCTCTTCTCCCAGCACAGCGCCGGGTCCCTTACTGCCCAGGCTCCTGTCTCTGTAGCTTGTGAGACAGGTGCTGTCATCATTTCCGTATCACAGATAGGAAGATAGAGGTCAGCCCTCCTACGCCATCTCACTGGGCAGAACTGGAGCCGGAGCTCACCAACTCCCAGAACAATGCTACTAAAAACAAAGTCGGGAGTCTCTGGGTGGCTCAGTCAGTGAAGCACCCAATTTTTGTTTTTGACTCAGATCATGATCTCATGGTTCATGAGATCAAGCCCCGCGTTGGTTCCTTACAGCTTGGGAATCTCTCTTTCTCTCTCTTTCTCTCCTCTTTCAGAATAAATTTCTCTCTCTTTCAAAATAAATAAATAAATTTAAATAAATAAAAAAATAAAACAAAAACAAAGTCAAACAGGGGCATCTTGGGGGCTCAGTCGGTTGGGCATGTGACTTCGGCTCAGGTCACTATCTCCTGGTTTGTGGGTTCGAGTCCCACATCAGGCTCTGTGCAGACAGGTCCGAGCCCGGAGCCTGCTTTGGGTTCTGTGTCTCCCTCTCTCTCTGCCCCTCCTCAACTCGTGCTCTGTCTCTCTCACTCTCAAAAATAAATAAACATTAAACACAAATTTTTTTAAATAGAAAAAAAACAATAAAGTCAAACATCGCTTTCAGCAAAGCACGAGACACTACCCAATATCTCTAAAACATTTCCCTATTCTCGGAACTTTCCAGTATATGAAGAGAGTGTTGGGGGATGGCAAGTATTTGGCTTTTCCAGGAATGGAGTTTGCTTTGTTGGTGAAATGTCACCTGAACATACTAGGGACGCTGTCAGGTCGAGAGACTCTGCTCGCACACTCATGGGACCGGCTGAGCAGGTGCCTTGAGAAGATTTCCCGCATCAGGTCCCAGCCCCACAGAGGCAGGTCCCTGAAGCTGGCGCCCTTCTCCATCAGTTTGTACAACTTCTCCGCCATGACCATGTAGCCACACACACAGAGACCCCAACTCTGGAATCTTCTAGAACTTTCCACTGTGCCATTGTCCACAAAGCTCACATGCTTGCCTGTGCGTAGCCTGTGCTTCTGCCTGGACACATTCAGCAGGGGGTTCCGGAAGACCTGTGGGGCCTGGGGAGTAGCAGCACCCAGGAACCCGATAATCACCTGTCAGCCCCTCCCTTCCAGGCTTCTTGCTCCCAACAGAGCTTTCTAGTCATCTTCAGACCCTCATTAGGGTTTGCCTAATTGTATCCGACACCTTCCGTCCAGAAGGCATGCACAGACGGTGGGGGCGGGCCCGCGTCTACTTGGGGGTCCTCAGGCCTCCTCCGCCACTCAGCGCCTCTTGTTTGCATCTCGACCCTAGCGGATATCCTTTCTTCTGGTAATTCTCCTGACTTGCTTCTTCATATAAATGTGCCTAAGATTAAAATCGTATTCCCAACGCAACTCTTTGAACTATAAGGGGATAAATCCTCATGGTTACAACACACTGTTAACCGACAGGTGTGATCAGTTAACCGGCGCATACTATTGTCTAAATTAACGGAAGCCATTTTTCTCACTCTGTGATGGCCGTTACCCTCTGATGTGGTAAGTATTCAGGGCAGGTGCGTAGGTGGCCGCTATGACTTCAAGGCTGTAGGTCTGACTTTGTGCTGCTCGCCTGCAGTCTGGGCAGAGAGGCCGCTGGAAACTCCTGACACATCTGTCACCTCAACTTCTCCGGGGCCTTGTCCTCGGCCGCTGTCCCCGAGATGCGGTGCCGAGCCCTCTACGTGCGCAACTTTGTCTTCCTCTGGTGGCTTCTGACCGCAGCGCCCCCACATCACTGGGAGCCCCAGCAATCAGAAGGCATTGAGGACAGACTCAGAGACACCTGTGAGCTAACCAAATGTTGTCACCCGAGTGTCTGCTAATTCTGGTCCCTGTTTAGGTGTCACCTGCCCAGAAGCTGTCCCTGAGGGTACCTGCCTTGCTACCCACCCCACCTTTCTCTGCACCATCCACCCCCACCCCCACCAAACCTGGGCTCCGGGCGCACGTCCCTCTTGGAACCTGTGCTCCTGTTAATTCTGTGGGACGATTTGTCTCCGTTTGTCACCAACCTGTTGACTCCCTGAGACTCAGGACTAGATTTCCTGATGCCATCACCTGACATAAAATGTCGACAAATATGTCTTTGTTAAACATATTTATTGATTTATTTTGGGAGAGAGAGAGGGAGGGAGCAGGGGAGGGGCAGGGGGAGAGCGAGAAAGAATCCCAAACAGGCTGCATGCTGTCGGCACAGAACCTGACATGGGTCACAAACCATGAGATCGTGACCTGAACCGAAGTCAAGAGTCAGATGCTTAACCAACTGAGCCACCCAGGCGTCCCACAAACTATGTCTTGAATGAATGAAACCTGAATTACTTCCCCAAAGAGTGAACTTGTATTTGAAATGGCAAGCATTTCAGGTGAACTCTCTCCTATCTTGCAAACTTGAGCTGTTACGTCATGGCCGAGCACACACCACCACCGAAGACCTCACAGCCTCACGCAGCAGCAGGGATGCGCAGGGGCTGTGAGCCTGGGCTGTTGGTCAGGGAGTGTCTCATCTACCTGTCTGAAAGCCTGCCTTTCCTTTGTTGAGAGGGACGCTAAGGGTGGTGACCCAGGACCTGGGCCACAGCTCAGTGAGGGGAGCGGAGCCTCAGAAGGCTAGGACCATTGCAGACCTTCTGGGACAGGTGAGAAAAGGCATCAGTGGAAGGAGGACAAGGATTCTAGAAAAAGACAGGGCTGCCCAGCCTCAAACAGCAGGTGAGTCATTCTTTGGCCCTAAATACCACCAGAGGCACCAGACTGATTCCTCTGGGTAACTTGGGATCCTAGCAGAGGAGAGGAAAAGAACGGAAAGAGGGAAGGAAACTAGAAATCTTAAAAACAGAAAAGGGGAGGTATAAGCGGTGAATGAGTAGGAAGGAAAACAACCAGGGGTGCAATAAGAAGACGTGTTTCCTAAAAATCTGGAATCACTTAACGCCCCAACCAGACGGTAAATATCCTGCGTAGAGGCACCAGGTCTTGGACTCACTGTAAATATCTTGCCCCCTATTATCACCCCTGCTCGATGCTCAAAGGGTCTGAGCATCCACACACCTTAAAAGGTATTTGTGGATATGGGGCACCCGGGTGGCTCCGTTGGTTGAGCGCCCGACTCTTGATTTTGGCTCAAGTTACGGTCTCACGGTTCATGAGATCAGCCCCACATCGGGCTCTGCACTGACATCGCGGAGCCAGCTTGGGATTCTCGCTCTCCCTCTCTCTCCGCCCCTCTCCCACTCACTCTCTCAGAATAAGTAAACTTAAAACAAGAGGTGTTTGTGGATAAATGAATCATGGTCCACCTGCTTCAGGTGAGCGTGTGTCACCACCTCCATGTATATCGATATAAAGAAAGCGTCTTATGCTCAGTGCATGTTTCTGTGTGACAAGTGAGGGAGCGTTCTTCATGAGAAGCAATTCGAGAAGCAGAAAAACCAGTGCAATGCATTTAAAGGGGACTCATGATAGAAATAACACCCTTTGGCTACTTGTAGTGATATTCCTGATAGGCGCTCACTTTGAGGGTTTCTCAGAGATTATACGTAGGCTGTCTAGACACAGGATTTAAAAAGTTAATTCTTGGGGTGCCCTGGTGGCTCATTCGGTTAAGTTTCCAACTCTTGGTTTCGGCTCAGGTCACGATCTCACGGTTTGTGAGTTCGAGCCCTACATGGCGCTCTGTGCTGACAGCAAGGAGTCTGCTTAAGGTTCTCTCTCTCTCCCTCTCTCTGCCCCTCCTCTGCTCTCTTTCTCTCTCTCACTCAAAAGAAATAAATGAACTTTTAAAAAGTTAACTCTTTATTGCAGAGAATGTTTCTTAGGAGAATGGTTGCAACCAAAAAGAAAAAGGGGAAGAAATGATGACGGCACTGATTTAATTATAAGAACACGTGAGGCACATGTGGCTTGGAAAACCCTCCAATTTTGTTACATCATTTCCAGTTCCATGCATTGTTGACTACGACAGAAGTTTCTAGAATGGGGAAAGTAAACAAAGAACTCTATATTCAGACCTGGGGTATATCAAACTTGCTGACTACATTCCTGTTGGGTCTTTACAGTGCCCTGAAAAAAATAAAGTAATGAGTTTACTGAAATTATTGTGGAGAGAGCACAGGTCAATTTGACATGAGCAGACATGGTTGATATCAGTTCTAATGACATGGTTGACGGCCCTGGCCAGGCTCCACTGTTCCCTGGGTGACAGTGTCTTTTTCTATACATTTCACTTCATCATTCAACTTCATTAGGAAGTCAAAATTAAAAATTGTCTGAAAGAAAGATTTCTCCAAAAAAATGTTACTTCCAGAAGGGGTTTTGGGGCTTGTAGAAGAGAATGGCCCAGAGTTAGCAAATCCGAGAGCTCGCGTCTTGGGTGATAAAGACTGACAGATAAATACCACACCGCCTTTAAAAATGAGAGGTGTTCTGTTCTGCCCAGCCTCGAACAGAAGCGTGAAAAACTCTTGTGCTCCACGATGCACAGAAACTGCTGGGAGGCTGCTTCTCCGCCACTTTCATGGGGTAATAAGGTGTTAATGATACGTAGACGGAATGTCATTCCGAAAGATAATTTGCGTGCACACACAGAAGACAGGAGGAATTTGTGATGTATTAAAATATTTTTATGTTTATTTATTTGAGAGAGAGAGAGAGAACACAAGTGGGGGAGGGGCAGAGAGAGGGAGACACAGAATCTGAAGCAGGCTCCAAGCTCTGAGCTGTTGGCGGAGAGCCTGGCATAGGGCTCAAACCCATGAACTATGAGATCATGACCCGAGCAAAGTTGGTCTCCAAAAAGAATCAGCTGAAAACCTGCAGAGAACCAGGGATGTTGACAGTATGGCTCCTTCCAGAAAGATTAAAGGTTTGGGGAGGGCCAGACCCCTCCCGCCTTGGTGCCTATGCGGGAAAGCACGTCACTTTTTAAATCCTGTAATGTCAATGTTACAGTTCACCTTGCCGGCCTGACCTTGAGGGAGCGGGGCCAGCAGCTCTGCAGGAAAACGACACCCCCCATGGATGTTCCCTGAAAGGACTTCGGTCCTGCTTGGCCGCTACTTTTATGGACCTCGTGCAGCCGAACGCAAATCACTTATTTATGGATATTTGACATTGGCTGATGTGGTAATTCACTCTCTGGACATTTGTTCTATTTATTTTAATCCTTTCTGGAAGGCAGTAGAGAATTTAGGGCTTTTCAAATCTGCATATGTATGCAGGCATTGTCTCTTTGCATGCATGCATAGCTAAATGGGTTTTTTGGACTTTCTCTGTTATGATGAAAATAATATTTTTATGCACATGGAAAGAAAATGCAATAAAATATTGGGGATGCAATAAAATAGAAGTTTCTTTTCCAACCCACATACTCCGTTCCATTGTCTAGAGATACCAGGACCAGCAGTTTCTTACGTTCTTGTTTGTCTTTTTGGGAAATTCCCCTGCGTATCACATATCATATTTCCACGCCAATCTATCTAACACACACATTTATTATATATATGTATATAGACGAACTTGTCACGGAGGTGGGGGCATTTACGCACTGATGCTCTTTTTCGCTTCACAATATCTGGGTGATCTTGACCATATCAATGCACACAGAATCATCTCATTGTTTTTAATAGCTCTGAAGTTTATGACTGCATGGACATATCTTAGATTATTTAATAATTTTGCTGCAGATGGGCATTCCAGTTTCTGGCTGGGGCTAAAAACTTTCTGGCAAAGACTTCTTCTTACAAGCCAATGCCTGGCCCTACGGCTACACACGACTTCAACCCCTTCCTTGAATCATCACTTTTCCCTGAAGTCTAGACCTAATTTTTGTATTTGAATTTATGACTCTTTTGGCAAGGAAAAGCCTAAGATGGTTTTTATTTTGTTATTTTGCCCACTTGGCACTAGATAAAATTATGACAAAGACACCGTCTGTGATCAGCAGGCTGGAAATTACGTTAAGAGATACTAGATAAATAAGCTAGAATTCAGTCAGCTTCTTCCATCAGGGAAATCAGATTTATTCTCATTTCTTTCCTTTTGTTTCTCTTTATCTTTTCCTGCCAAACCATCACAGGCTGGGGAACTGCTGGAGTTACTGTTTTGGGTCAGTCTTGCTTCTCCGGTCTCCACCAGCCATCATAAATCAGTCAATCGACCCAGGGCTGCATCCCGGTCAGACAAGACTCCACCAGCCACTGTGGGTCCGGTCACAAGACTCAGGGAGAGGGGCTTCTGATTGGCTAGCCGGTTGTCAGGACAGCCGCTGCTGTGGGCATAGCAGAGGCTCAGTCCCCCCGGATGGCAGGTGCCTGGTGGTGTCTTCGCACCTGGGCAGGAGACAGATCCAAGGGATGGGTGCCCAAGGAGTGCCTCCAAGTGGTCCCAGCACCCAGATGCTCTTGGGAACAGGTCCCCAGGGCTCCCAGGAGCTGAGCGAAGCTGGGCTGTCGGTCCTCAGGAACTTCAATAGGAAAGATCTGATAGCTTATTCCTTTTCTCAAAAGCTCAAAGTCCTCCTTCCTCTGGAGCCCTTTGCCTGGATGTTTCATTCTCATATTTCAGCTCTTCTGGACTGCCCACTATCAGATTAATGTACGATACTGCTCTTTCTTTAGCATCCCTTGCCTAGGGTTTTCGAGAAGCACAGGACCTTTTCCTTAAGGAATAGCTCTGAGTAGGGATGGTGCAGTGTCTAGAAGGAGATCCAAGCTGTGGATAATGGCAGCCGCCCCCCGGAGAGCAAGGGTGGGAGGGAAGCGGGGGGCGGGGTGAGACAGGCACGTCCTTCTCACTGAAGGCCCTTTGTGCCTTCTGAACACCACACCGTGTGTTCACCTCATTCAAAAATACTGAAAAATGGGAGTCGGGTGGCTCCGTTGCTTAAGTGTCTAACTTCAGCTCAGGTCGTGGTCTCATGGCTCATGAGTTCGAGCCCCGCATGGGGACCTGAACAGACAGTGTGGAGCCTGCTTGGGATTCTCTCTCTCTCCTTCTCTCTGCCCCTCTCCCAGTGGCTCACATGCTCTGTCTAAATAAATAAATTTTCAAAAATACTTAAAAATGATCTATTCAGTTATCTCTTAGTTCTCTTAAACATCAACTTCTCAAGAAAGAAAAACTTGCTCTACCATAAACAAAGAAAAGACTGGATCTTCCATAAAAATTGTGATGTCTTCGAGTAGAATGAAAATACCAAAATGTTTTTAAAAGGAGAAAGATGAGGAGGAGAAAGAGGGACTCAGCCTTTATTCTTTGGTTTCACAGTTCTTTCATCGCATCTGGGAGCCTCTTGCTGGATCTCTTCTCTATTTAGATTTTTCTCTATTGCTGCCTGCGCGTTGTGTCTCCTCATGTGCGATTTGGATGCCAAAGTTCACTGGAACGTCCCTTTGGGTCGTGTGAGGAGTTACAAGTTGGGTTTTGAGGTCTAAACCCCTTCATTTACGATGCCCCTTTATGGCCCAAGCAGTATTGCTTTAATATGCTGGACAAACGCTGATGACCAACCTCCCAGCTTCTTCTGGAACTCTGCTCTAGGCCAGAGTGAAGAAAGCAGCTTAGGTGAAGGATTCCAAGCAGGACTTGTCCTTCAGTCCTCCCGAGTGCAAGGTGACAAGTCCCACAGATCTTACCTTCCCCGTGACAGGTGGAGAGGGAAACAGATGGCAAATCTACTTCTTGATCATGTCCCTTTGTGATCTCCAGGATGTGAGCAGAGTGGACAGAGGCACGTGCCTGGGTGACACGTGCCACAGTAAAAGTGAATACTGGACTCATCAAAGACATGATGAGTGGTGGTTCCGTCGGTTAATGTCCAACTTCAGCTCAGGTCATGATCTCATGGTGCATGAGTCTGAGCCTGGCATAGGGCTCTGGGCTGATAATGTGGAGCCTGGTTGGGATTCTCTCTCTCTTCCTCCATCTTTGCCCCTCCCCTACGTGCACTTTCTCTCTCTCTGAAAATAATTTCTTTTTCAATGTTGATTTACCTATTTTTTTTTTTGAGAGAAAGAGAGTGACAGAGCATGAGTGAGGGAGGAGCAGAGAGAGGGAGACACAGAATCTAAAGCAGGCTCCAGGCTCTGAGCTGTCAGCACGCAGCCCAGTGTGGAGCTCAAACCCACGAACTATAAAATCACGACCTGTGCCAAAGTCAGGTGCTTAACCAACTGAACCACCCAGGTGTCCCCAGGCAACTCTCTTGAATGGAGAAAAAAAACAACAAATGTGATTTAGAAGTGCTCATAGTTTTAATTCTGAGAACTGTTTTTGAAATAGAATGAACTGGACTCTGGTTGACTGAGTATAAACATGTCTAGTGTTAGTTTCCTATTCTTGCTCCATAGTGCTGGTGGAGATACAGAGAGAGAGAGAGAGAGAGAGAGAGCGCTCTGCATTTGATGCTTTGTTTGTTGAGCAAACAGTGACAGTTTGCAGTGACAGAGACTGAGAAAGCTGGAGAGGTAGGTAGGATTAACTACTGAGACACCAGCAGGTGAGAAGGTTCAAGACCGAACACGGGGAGCCACCAACATTCTGTGGACTAGTGACCAAAGGACAGAGTCGAGAAGCCGAGATCCGAGAGGAGGAGGGAGTCTGGTTTTGCAACCACAGGTGTGGATGGTGGGTGACGGGTGGGTGGTATACCTCTGACCCCGTGAGCATGTCCATCGCAGCCATCACCAGCACAAATCAGTCTTGCATTTTGGGGGCAGCGATGTGGGGCCACAGAGGGTAAGGGAAGTACGGCCAATTGACCAGGCCAGTCGGTTCCCATGGGGAAAATTTTTTAAGAAGGATAGAAGGATCAAAAGGTCAGTTGAAAGGCCAGAAAACCAAAATTCTTATGGATATTTCCTTTGGGCCCAAACGCCCTTGGGAAAACAGACTTAGGAGATGGGAGGGGGCAGAATCCAGAAAGTAGAAAGAATACTCTATGACTAATGGGCAAAGGATTAGATTACATAAAGCACAGGATAACTTGTAAGGAGGAAATGAAAATTGTACACGGCTCTGCCTCTAATGAAAACAGCAAAGAGCCAAAGATTTCTATTCAGATGCTCATGCCATACTCACACAGATGATAGTTCCAGAAGAAGCCAACTGTTGTATTAGCGGGAAGACTCATCCTGAGTGACTGCACAGCAGACAAAGGAAGGGCTTGGTGACACGCCCCGTCCCCCTTCGCCGCTGCTGGGAGAGCCAACAGGGCTGGATCTAGGCACAAAAGCTCGATTGTTTCCACCTCTCTTGGGTCCAGCCAGCTAGCTTTTAATTAAATGAAAATCATAGGCATCCCAGTTCACCTGGGGAGAGCGGGGGAGGGGCACAAAGGCATCCAAGTTTCCATCAAATACTTCTCGGTTCATGGTGCAGCGCTCCAGCCACCTGGTATTTATTGTTACCGTTTCTTCTCCGTCTTCACTGTAGCTATTAGAGTAGAAATTGAATTACGGTGATTGAATAATTAAGCGAAACGCAAATAACTTTTGCATAGCAAGCTTTCTCTTCCCCTTCACCTAAAAGGCTGTTGGCACGGGTGTGAGGATTCTCTGTCCTTGTCAGTAGCCTTGAGCCCTGACTTCCAAAGTGTAGGCTCTGAATGTCCTTGATAAACGTTCACGTAAAGTAGAAAATTTAGGGGGCACCTGGCGGGCTCAGTCTATGGAGCGTGTGACTCTTGATTTCAGGGACATGCGTTTGAGTCCTGCATTGGGTATATAGATGACTTAAAAATCTTAAACTTTTTTTAAATGTTTATTTATTTTTGAGAGAGAGAGACAGAGAGACAGAGAGAGAGTAAGCAGGGGAGGGGCAGAGAGAGGGAGACACAGAATTCGAAGCAGGTTACCGGCTCTGAGCTGTCAGCACAGAGCCCGACTCGAGGGTCAAACTCATAAATTGTGGGATCATGACCTGAGCCATCAACGGACACGTAACCCACTGAGTCACCCAGGGGCCCCAATAAAAATCTTTATTTAAAAAAAGATGAAGTGTAGGGGTGTCGGGCTGGCTCAGTCGGTACAGCATGTAACTTTTGATCCCAGAGTCAGGAGGTCAAGGCCCCCAACTGTGAAACCGACTTTAAAACAAAAGATATGAAATTTAAGTATTAAGGAGAGATTTCAGACAGTCTTCTATGAGAATCTTATCTGCAAATAATACTGACAGGAAAGCTCAGGACTTCTAGATAGCCATACCTATCCAGGCGAACAGCAGAGATCCACGATTCATAATGAAGGTTTAGATGCGGGGGAAAAAAACAACCCTCCTGGCTTTTTTTTTTCTTGGCCAAAACAGCAAGAACAACAAAACACTCATAGTAGTGATTCTTAATGCTTCAGCCTTGTTGCCTCACAGAAAAAGAAAAAAAAAGGTAATAGTAATAAGGCATTCTGAACTATTTGTTTTCATAAAATCATGAACTTGAATGGACAATAGAATAGTGGGTCCCTCTTATTTCCAGGCTTGGGACGACTTGAATGAGGCAAAAAGCTGTGGCATCGCAGACACACACTTGTCTCCACCAAAATCCACTGCCGCGTCCGCAAAACTCCCCTTGGAGCCAACGTCGTAGGCTTTCTGGGCGGCCCTGAGCCCAGCATCTTGCGGATTCTGCAGGGCTGAGACATGCCTGGCGTGCCCCTCCCCGGGGCTCCTGGGAGTGGGGGTGGGGGTCTTTGTGAAGGAGACACTCCCACCAGACAAAGAACTTCAGTCCTGGACCACCTGGCTGCAGCGGATGGAGGCCCGTCCCTCTCGGTCCACCCAGCCTCCTTCCTGCCCGGCTGCCGGCCCCATCCCCATTTACTGCTGCCCAGACCTTGCCCAGAATTAGATACAAAAACGGATTTCTTTCACTCTCTGCTCTCAGCTGGGTTTCCTGGATGCCGCTTTCCTCTCTCTTCCATCAATTTATGAGTCTTTGAACCGCTCTGCTGGCCATAGCCCTTCACGCTCTGCCAGGCTCCTGTCCAGTCTCCTAGCAAACCTCCTGTCCGGTCCTGCACTGGTCTCTCGGATGAGACCCAAGCCCGCTCGTGAGAATCGCTGTCCTCAAGCTCCGAGCCCCAGGCAGAAGCACGGTCTCAGTTTAACAAGTGGGGCCCTAAGTCCCACAGCTGCAGACAGACAGCCAGGTTAGGGAGTCACTTACCTACTCATCCGTTCAATAAATGTGACTGGGACATTCATCAGGCACCAGGCAAATTTGTCTCTGGACAGGCTTTCGGCTATTACACAAAAAGCTCAGTAGAGGGCGCTCCTGCATTATAGCAGCTAAGCATGGGGGCAGTGCGACTGAACCCAGGGATCCAGTCGGAAAATGCAAATAATGACACATATCATAGGCGAGCGTGGGGGCACACGTGCCCGTGTTCTGATATTTGTACCCGAACATATTCAGCTCTGGATAGGACGCTCACTTTACATGTCATGTCATTACCCTTACTGAAGCAAACAGAAGAGCGATGCACTACATTCGTTGCTCTGCTCACGAGATTCACTTAAAAGTTATTTTAATCCGTGGCACACTTCATTGCTAAACCCTTCGGGGGAAAAAGGAATATTTTAGGATACAATTTCAAAAAGACTGCTGAGTTACCGTATTCTGTTTACTTGAACTAGCGGGGTCCTTTCTTGGGTGTAAAGCCGTCGTCTTGATGCAGAAGAGAAGGGAGACCAGCTGGAAAGTCCGGCGGCTGGAAGCGAAATCCATCCCAGGAGAGACAGAAGTGCGCACCGCTTTTTGAGAAATGGTCTTACCCTGATGAATTGAGGGGCAGAAGGTGGCACCTTGCAGCCAGTATTTTCCGCTCAGTGGGATCTTGCTTGTGGGCCAGTTGTCAGGATTCAAGGACCGTGTACACTACAAAACCGGCTTCTTTCCATTAGCAAGGCTCCCCTTTACTGAGCACTGACTATGTGCCTGGGCACCGTGCCAAGCCCTTTCTTTACATCATTTGTTTGTTTCTTATTTATTTATTACGGATGTTATTTAGTCTTTGCACCCACATGCGTTAGACACAGTGTGGAGATGAGGACCTTGAAAATAGGGAAGTAGGCATTGGCCCCTGGCTAGAAGGTGCTGGAAAATGCAGAGCCCCAGCCAGTCTCTCCACGCCTCCCAGGCCAGTAGCCGCGATGCTGTGTCCATCTAGAAAGAGACTCAGTACGACTCTCGCGTTTCTGACACAGTAGTAAACATTACTTTTCTTTACATAAATCCAGTGGTTTTCAACTTACATCCATCTATGAAGGCAAGTTACCAGCTGATCCAGATGAATGACATTTTTATGTGTTAGAAGTTAAGTTATCAACTGTAAAATCAACTTATCACCCGGTGAGTGAAATTAGAATGTAGAGGGGTTGCTATTCAGTTACGGTGAGCTACTGTTTAATGGCTCTGTTCTGGAAGGCTCTATTCATGTCTATTAATCTGTTTTCTCTACTGGACAACAGACGGCCCTTTATTGCTAAACCCCACCGCGGGGTGCGAACGGCGGGGGCTACCCTGAACCCACTGTAGGCAGTAATTAGTGCAACATTGAGAAAACGCATCAAACGTTTTACTAAAATATTTCCCTCCTGATACCCTTAACATAAAACCAAAACCTGACTGGGGAGACGCAGGTGAGAGAAAGGAGCCCCACGTTAAGACCGTTAGTGGGAGCAGGGGCTCCTGGGTGGCTCCGTCAGTTACACAGCCGACTCTTGGTTTCGGCTCAGATCATGATCTCACCGTTTGTGAGTTCAACCCTACTTGGGATTTTCTCTCTCCGTCTCGCTCTGCAGCCCCCCAGCTCATGATCATGCACCTTTTCTCTTTCTCTCTCATAATAAATAAATAAACTTAAAAAAATCATTTTTAAGTGCCAAATCCCGAGGGTTCTAGACTGTTCCATCACTTTCCAAATGCCCAGGTCCCAGACTACCAAGCAAAGTCCTGTCTGGGACCGGCACCCAGCCTAGGTCCTGCCCGTGGCACAGAGCAAGGTTAGAGAAGAAACAATCTCATGAGAAGGTGAGTATCCCAGGGGTTGACCTTGAGAAGAGCCAAGAAAATCACTCCAAAAACGCAAAATCCTGTCTTCCTAGGGTTCCCAATAACCAAATGACATCATTATAAACTATGCTGACATCGGTTATTTTTGCTTACTCACTGCCACTTGCCCTGTTTTGTTTTTGTTTTTAATTTTTAATGTGTATCTATTTTTGAGAGAGAGAAGAGACAGAATATGAGTGGGGGAGGGGCAGAGAGAGAGACACACACACACACAGAATCTGAAGCAGGCTCCAGGCTCTGAGCTGTCAGCACAGAGCCTTACGTGGGGCTCGAACTTACGAACCATGAGATCATGACTCGAGCCAAAGTCAGATGCCTGACCACTGAGCCACCCCGGCGCCCTACCATTTGGCCTTTTGAGAACAGATGCCTGAATATTCTTTGAGAACCCCCCCTCCCCACTTCTAGCCCCTGGGCCATATCTATCCATGTGCTCCGTCCTCCTGGACAGGGTTCTTGACTCCAGAGTGAGCTGAACAGGCCAAAAGAATGTGTTCCTTGGGCTTCTGTTACAGTTACTGAGAAAGACATACACCTTTCTTCTTTTAGAATCTAAACCAAGGAAGTGAGACCAGGGTGCCAGTAGGAAAAAGAATCAATACAAAGAAAAACAGAGGAGAGATGGAGAGAGGCCCGGTCTAAGACTTCTTTGGAGTTCCTGGATCTAGCCATTCCTGAAGACAATCCTAATCATAAACTTTTCAATTATATCAGTGAATGGATTTCCATTTTGTCCAACCCAGTGTGAATTCAGTTTCTGTCTTTTGCAGCTGAATTCAGGTTGCTTACAGCTTCTTTCCCTGTTACGTTAAAATAGCATGTGGGTGGTGTGGGAAGTGGGGGAGAAGAGACAGGCCCTCTGCCCTGGGCATGAACACCCCTGGGGGGCTGGAGCAGACAGTCCACATCCAGGCTGCACCTTGGGGAAGTCCCAGATGCCTAAGCCTTAACTTCACAAGGCCACGTCCAGCCCTGACATTTCCTTTCCAATCCCTGGATGCGGTCTGGACCACTCAGGACGGCCCTAATGGCAGCCACCCCGCGAATCCCAAAGATGGGATCTTCAGATCTACGTTATCATAGCTTGTGAAGGGAAGGTGGTCAAGAAAAGCATTTCTGTAAAATGTTGGTTATTTGTTCATAAGTGCTGTCATCTTCATTTTGTCCCTGGTGGCCCCATTCCTGTCTTTTCTGCCTGATAAGCTGGAGCGTTGCGAAGACCCTACAGCCGCTCAGCCACTGGCTGCCTCTCCGCCAACTCGGGCCCCAGGTCTCTGTTACCCATAATGCACTCTGCGCTTCCTCTGAGCCCAGAGGATGTGCATTTGTAACGTGTTTCCAAACCAGAATAAAAAGCACTGAACTGGAGTGAAGGGAAACTGGAGTGGAGGGGAAGGGGGGCTGGTGTTTGTAACCCCCCGTGTCACCTACTCCAAGCTATGGACTCATTTTAAATGTTTCGGCCCCCAAGAGCGTCTGGAGCCCCAGGCGAGGAGCGGTTCGCCTGGGAGCAGGTGGATCTCAGGTCTAAGTGGAGCGGCAGACAGCGCTCTCCGGTGATCGCGGATGTCAGCACTGTTGGTGGCAGCCAGCCGACGGGGCTGTCTGGGAAAGGGGAGTCGTCTAAGTTATCTGGGAAGGAAGGCTTGTGGCCTAGGGTGCAAATGCCCCTCGCTCACCGTGGCCACCACAAGGCAAGAAAAGCTGGACCTTGGGGGCTCCCTGGGCACAGGCCTGGGCTCCACGCGCAGCAGCGGCCCTGGAGCTCCAGAAAGACAGCGATACAGAGCATCATGGAGGGCCAGGGCCCCCGGGCACCGCAAAGGGCGCGTGAGCGGGGCGCGCCCCGGCTGGGACAGGCGCGGGGCGCCGGCTGGCGGCTCACCGAGGCCTGCGCCTTCCTTTCCCCTCTCCTGGGGATCGGACCACGCGGCCCCATTCCCCCCGTGGGGCACTCTCACGCCCGCCGCGGGCGCTCCCCAGCCCCAGGGACGGAAGCTGTCCCTGCCCGCCCTGCCCGGGACTCCGGACTCGCGGCCGCTCCGGCGCCTGCCGAACGGGAGACCCCCGAACCCGCTCCCGGAGGCAGGCCGTGCGGCCCGGGCTCGGAGGCTGGGGGTTCCGGGAGCCTGGAGCTATTTTTACAGGATGCGTCAGCCGGCCGGGGAGGGAGAGCCGGCCCCGGGCCCATTGTCTGCGCGCCGCAAGGGAGGGGGACCCGGAGGGCGATTTCGAACGCTCGGAAGGCGCGAAAGCTGCGCGCGGGGCTGGGAGGCGCTCGGCCGGCCGGGGGCGGCGGGGGGCGGGTCAGTGGGCGGGGGCGGGGCGGGGCCGGAGACGGGGGCGGGGCCGGGCGCCCTCCCGCCTGCAGCCTGGCGGCGGCGGCGGCGGCGGCAGCGGCAGCGCGGGGACTGCGGGGACAGCCAGGCGGCCGCGCGGGTAGTGACGCCCGGGGAAGCCCGCGCCCCGCCTGCGCCTCCGAGGCGCGCCCGGGAGCGGGAGCGGCCCCGCGGCCCGCCCCAGCCAGAGGCGAGCGCCGGGAGCCCGGAGCCGGCCGGCGGCGGAGAGCCGGGGCAGCGGCCGGAGGCAGCCGCGGAGCGAGCCGGGGCCGGGGGAGGGCGCCGGGCGCCAGCACCCTGCGCCGCGGCCGCGGAGGCGGCTTCCCGGAGGACAAAAGCCCGCCGGAGAGACGCGATGCCGGGCCGGCGAGGGCCCGGGGACCGCGGCGTCTGAGCGCGCCGAGCCGTGCGCCCCCGGGGGCCGCCGAGTTTGGGCCGGTGCCCGCGGCGGAGGGCGACAGGGGCGGCCCGGGTGCTCCCGGCGGCTTCGGGGCCCCGTAACTGCTCGGGGGGCGGCGCCCTCCCGTCGCAGCCGCAGTGGCCGGCGCCGCAGCTAGGAGCCATGGGCAACATCTCCTCCAACATCTCGGCCTTCCAGTCCCTGCACATCGTCATGCTGGGCTTGGACTCGGCCGGCAAGACCACGGTGCTCTACCGGCTCAAGTTCAACGAGTTCGTGAACACGGTGCCCACCATCGGCTTCAACACGGAGAAGATCAAGCTGAGCAACGGCACGGCCAAGGGCATCAGCTGCCACTTCTGGGACGTAGGCGGCCAGGAGAAGCTGCGGCCGCTCTGGAAGTCCTACAGCCGCTGCACGGACGGGATCATCTACGTGGTGGACTCGGTGGACGTGGACCGGCTGGAGGAGGCCAAGACGGAGCTGCACAAGGTGACCAAGTTCGCCGAGAACCAGGGCACGCCGCTGCTGGTCATCGCCAACAAGCAGGATCTGCCCAAGTCGCTGCCGGTGGCCGAGATCGAGAAGCAGCTGGCGCTGCACGAGCTCATCCCGGCCACCACCTACCACGTCCAGCCGGCGTGCGCCATCATCGGCGAGGGCCTCACCGAGGGCATGGACAAGCTCTATGAGATGATTCTGAAACGCAGGAAGTCCCTCAAGCAGAAGAAGAAGCGGTAATGCGCCCGGCTGTGTTTGGGAGGAGGCGGGAGCGAGCGAGGAAGCCAGCGGGTCAGGGATGGATGGATGGATAGATGGATGGGTGGATGGATGGATGGATGGATGGATGAAGAACGAGAATCCTCGCCCGCGAACAAAGACCCAGAACCAAAGCTATGCTTCGAATTTTTAAAACGGAGTCTGTGCACCCAGACGCAGGACTAGTGACTTAATCTGGGTGTGTACCCTGAGTTGCCAGCCTGCCCTCAATCTACCCCCACCCCCCCCTCCTCCCCCAGCTCAGGGGACCTTTTGTCTGAACGCCAGAGCTACTAATGGGGGGCGCTGGGGAGTGGACGTGCCTGGCCTGCTGTCCGCCCCTCCCGGCTCAGGTGGAAAGCTCAGAAATAGAGACAAAGCGATCTCTTCCTCCTGCTCAGCCAGAAGTTGGGCTGCCCCGCCCTCACTGGGGCTCCCACCTGTGAGGCACCTGAGGTATGCGGCTCCCGGAACCCTGGGAGCACCTATCTGGGGGCATGTTGGTGGGGGGAGGTGCGGGGGGGAGGAGCAGCCACCCCCTGCAGTCCTGGGCTCTGGAAGCTGGATAGTTTTATGTCACAGGGCAGGCCCCTGTTGAAATTTCATTTGTCCTGCCCTGGGCCCAAACGAGGCGGCGGCGGGAGTGGTTTGGGCCATCCGAGGACTGCCCAGAACAATACAGCAGCCCCAGAGGATGGAGCGCTGCACCGGCCCTGACCGGGCCATGATGGCCACAAAGATGTCCCTTCCCTGGTGCTTTATGGTGGCTGCGGAAGACCAGTTCGGTTAAGAACTGCTTTTCAGCCTGGAATCAGACATCTTCCAGATGGTTTGGACCCCGTCCATGTGTAGGTCATTATCACACAAAGAGACCAATAAAAATTAAAAAAAAAAAAAAAACAAAAAACAACAACAGCGTTGGAGGTGGTGGCCAATGATGTATTTACTGTTTGCAGGATAGTTAAAGGTTTTTAAAGGGTAAGGCTCTTGGCGTACATGCCGGCTGGGGGGTGTGTGTAGACAGATGCAGGGCCCTCCCTCTGCCCTGTGTAGTCGGCATGAATACCTAGACCCATATGTGTGGAATCTTCAGAATCTTTAGCTTCCTGATGGGTTGGGGTGAGCACACTGGCTGCAGATGTGTGCTGAATTGCAAGTTGGTTTTCCGAGGGCTGTCTCTTGTCATACTAAGGGCTTGATGATGGGTTTTGGTTTTCAGACATGTTTTTAAGAAATTCTACAAATGAATACTCACCTTAGAAATATTCACCTTAGGGGAAGATAAAAAAAAAAAAGACTCTGCTCTGCCCTTTTAGATTCCTTTACGCTGCAAGCGGCAACATGTTCAAATTTCTAATTTGGTTCATTGTGGCCGATCTGGTTTTCAGTATCTCATTAAAAATGTCTCCGCTAGAGTATTTGATGTCACGCACCAAGAAATAAAACCCCACCTTGTTGCAAAAGCCGACCTCGTTGCATGGATTTTAGAAAGCGGAGGAAAAGCACAAGGAATGAGGTCCTCCCAGATCCATTCTTGTGGGAACTGGCCTGCTTAGCAAATGCAAACAATGAGTGCTTGAGATCAAAGGAAGCGTGTGATGTAATGATCACCTGTACTCAGGCCCTCCTCCTCGGTTTACTTGAAAGAGGCTTTGGAAAATAGATAAAGCGAAAGAAGAATAGATACGTATTTTTAATAATGTAATTTTAAAAATCCTTTATAATCAGGACGGAGTCTTGGTTTGCAGAAGCGATCATTGACCCTGAAACACAGTATCAAAAAGGGAAACTTCTACTGTCCGTTTGGTTTTAATTTCCTTTTACAATTCCGGTTTACAGGTAGCATTAGGTATCTTCAGACACACAGACACACACACACACACACCCCACTGTGAGGAATTTCTTTTACGAAGGAGGCCTATAGAAACTGGGCATGATCTTACTTGAGCATGGGAGGTAGATTGTAAATCCATGCCTATTGTCCGTTACTCAGAAAGTTAATTTAAGGACCAGAGGTAGTCCTGGCTTCCTGCTTGCAACCCAATTCTCACATGAAATCTTTTAGAAGAGGAAACCTAGCAGCCCATCATCTTCCTTTTATCTTTGGTCGGCGTATTTGGTACCTCTCCAATGCTGGTCTTTTTGCAGCAACTCAGTAGAGAAAATAGATCTAAGTGGTGTCGAAGCCTGCAGGATTTTGGTTTACATATCGATAGCATCGTCACTGATTTCTAAATGGGCTGGTCCCATCATCTGAAGATTCTGTATAGAGTTATTAAAAAAAAATCCATGTTCCTTTATTTTCTTCACATGTAACAATTTCTTATGCACTTTGACATTTTGGTAGTGCCACACTCTTGAGAGAATAATATATTTATTTTGTGACATTGAAGACGCCAAATGCTGTAACCATCTCGTGCTAACCATCCTTAGGTTCCAGATCACCGTTCGGATCCTGTCATGCTTTACAAACGAACCGAAATGATTTCGGTCTTTGCGTTATCGATACTTAAGGGTGCAGTCCACTGTTAGTGATTGTGCAGTCCAGTAAGGCCCCTGTGGTGTGTCGGCTAAAATAGTTAAGAGTCTCAGTTGATTTCTGTAGTGTTTGACCTCTGAACAGCCCATTTCTGTCTCTGACCAAACAGAGGGAGCGCACCTCGAGTCACCTTGGCGTGGTCTGGGGGGCTGGGGGGAGTCCCCTCCAACATGGCGTCAGTGACCATGACGCCTCCTGCCCCTTTGCAGAATGAATGGGTTTCACACCGAGGAAGTTCGCCTCCCCACGTGAGCTTTTGAAATGTTTTCTCCTAGACACAAGGAGGCCGGTTTCATTTCAAACCGATTCTCTTCACAGATTCCCTGTCATGGTGTTGGGACTCTTGTCTCCTGGTTTCAGTTTTCCTTTCTGCAGCTGTAATTCTCTGTCCTGAACATCCTCTTCTGGTCCTGTTCCCTTTTATATGCATATATGATGCTGTGAACAGAAATAAATTATTTATACAATCAAACGTCTGGGGGAGTTGTCTGGATGGGTTTTCAGGTTGCCCTCCTTTATTTCGAGGCCTTCTCTGCGGAGTGGAGGGATGGCTAGCCGGACAGGGCCTGCCCGGGGCTGCATGGGTCTCAGCTTTTCTGGCTTCCGCGTCTAGCTCTGCCCGCGGGGGGCGGGGGGGGGTGTGAGGGCTGGACTAAGGGCCTCCACCGTACCTGCCCCCTCATGGGGTGCCTGGCCCTGGTCCTCCCAGATCCTTCAGGAAAATGGCCTCAGTGCTGAGCCTGCCTTCAGCCTCTCAGTTATTAAAAAGGTCATGATTGGGGCACTTGGCCGCCTGGGTTGGTAGACCATGTAACTTGATCTCATGGGCGTGAGTTCAAGCCCTGTATTGGAATGTAGAGCATACCTAAACAAACCAAAAAAAAAAAAGGTCATGACTGTTAATCACTTCAAGAGTACTGCGGGGTTGTGTGAAATTGGAAGGAGCAATGGCTGATATAACATGAGTAGTCCCAAAACTGTTCGCGCCTAAACTTCCTCTGCTCCTATCAGGGCTGAACCCAGAAGAAATACAAGACTTTTTTTTTCTTAAATTTTTTTTAATGTTTATTTATTTTTTGAGAGACAGAGAGCATGAGTGGGGGAGGGGAAGAGAGAGAGGGAGACAGAATCCAAAGCAGGCTCCAGGCTCCAAGCTGTTGGCACAGAACCTGATGCGGGGCTAGAACCCACGAACTGTGAGATCGTGACCTGAGCTAAAGTCAGCCGCTCAACCGACTGAGTCACCCAGGTGGCCCTGAAATACAAGACTTTGAGTCCTCTGCTGTAGAGAAGGCACAGTAAAACCGTCGTGCTTTGTACATGCTGTTGGGGAAAGGCCCGCTTTCTTTTTTTTTTTTTTTTTAACATTTATTTATTCTTGAGAGACAGACAGAGACAGATCATGAGCTGGGGAGGGGCAGAGAGAGATGGGGACACAGAATCTGAAGCAGGCTCCAGGCTCTGAGCTGTCAACACAGAGCCTGACTCGGGGTTCGAACTCAAAAACCATGAGATCATGACCTGAGCCAAAGTTGGACACTCAATCCCACTGAGCCACCCAGGTGCCCCCCAGAAAAGGCCCACTTTCTGAAGAAAAGGCGATTGGGTCTGAATCCGTAGCAGTCTGACTGGGGCCACACACCCACACTCGTGAAGGCACTCAGGAGATATCGGGCCACAAAACCTAGTGCGGGTTGGGTCTCCTCTCAGGAGGCAAGAAGATCCAGTTTCAAATTTCAACTCCAGTGCTTAGGGCCCCCATGATTTTACTCAACATTCCTAGCCTCTTGAGCCTCGGTCTCCCCATATGTAAAATGGGATCATGATGCGTGCCCAGGAGGACAGAACACAACAATAATACAGTGACGTGCGCAGGAAGGACCCAGTGCCAAGGGAGGGACTGCTCGGTCATCAGCCTTGGCTTTGATTACAGGTTGCTAGGAACACATGGAAAGCACCATAATTCAACCTGACCACAAGCATTCTTTGCTGCAGTCTGCCTTTTACCCATACTTCTTGGTGTCCTAACCCTCTGAAACCGAGGCTGCAGACCCCGGGCCCAGGCCAGTGTGGAGTCAAGCAGGCAGCCGTAAGATCTGCAACCATCCCGGGCACGTGGTCTTCCAGAGCTCCGCGAGGCAAGGTGAGGGGCCAGACGGGGGTCTGCGGACCACTGAGTCCATTGCTCACAAACCGCATCTCACCAGGCTATGAGCCCCCCACCAGGCGAAGGCTGAGATCTTTGATAGCCAGTACCTAAAATCACCTCGAGGGGCGCCTGGGAGGGGGCTCAGTCGGTTAAGCGTCTGACTTCAGCTCAGGTCATGATCTCAGGGTTCGTGAGTTTGAGCCCCGCGCTGGGCTCTGCGCTGTCAGCGCGGAGCCTGCTTTGCATTCTGTGTCTCCCTCTCTCTCTGACCCTCCCCCACTCCCACTGCCTCTCTCTCTCTCTCTCAAAAATCAACATTAAAAAATCATTTAAAATCATCTCGAGCCTGAAGTAGGTGCTCCATACCTATCGACTGCATGACTGAATTCTCGTGGGTTCGTTTTCACGGTAACTTTTAAAGTGGGCATTATACAAAATTGTTTCCCGTGAAATGTTTGAATTAAGGTGAAAATACAAAATATGAATATTGGTCTTCAAGATCATGGTTGTGAGATGAATCACGGTTGTGACTGTGGAGAAGGAGGTTGAAACTTGTACACAGGGTAGAGGTGTTTATGAGCCTCGTGGTTTTTCTTAAAAGATGAGCGAGGCTTGATTTTAGCCCCCCTGTTGCTATAGAAGCTAACGTTTAGGAAGCAGATAAGATCAGAAAGGGTGCAGATGCAGGGGTGCCTGGGTGGCTCAGTCGCTTAAGCGTCCGACTTCGGCTCAGGTCATGATCTTGAAGTTTGGGAGTTTGAGGTCCGCGGGGGTGCTCTGTGCTGACAGCTTGGAGCCCGGAGCCTGCTTCAGATTCTGTGTCCCTGTCTCTCTCTAACCCTCCCCTGCTTATGCTGTCTCTCTCTCTCTCTCTCTCAAAAATAAATACACGTTGAATCTTTTTTTTAAAAAAGGGGGGGGCAACGATGCCATTTTTAAGTCCTGAGACCCGAAAAATTCTTGAAACACTAAGGATGGCTCCCCTGATGAGAAAAAATACTGGAAACCAAAAGAAGCAAAAACTGAAGCCCTCACTTCGTGGGGCAGCCGTCATCGAAGGTACCAGGTGACACTTGGTACCTGGGCAGCGTGGTTCATTTGATGTCTTCCAGGAACGTCACCACAAACGGCCTCATCGCCCTGACCGCTAGTGACCCGGGAGGCCAGTGTCCGCCCTAAGGCCCTGCTGGGATTTTCCCAACCTGACTCCATCCCCGAGGTTGAGGTCTAGATTCGCAAGTTTTTACGAGACGGCGGGCGTCCTGCCCTACTGCCCTGTGCCTTCCCACCTGTCCGCGGGGGCCTGTGCCCTTGGAGCAATTCTGTTGGCCACCCCACAGACAGCTCCCAGGTCACCTTCAGGGGGGAGCAAGGACAGGCGAGTGACGGCACAGAGCAGAGATATGAGGTCTGGGGGGCGGGGAAAGCTTGAGGTGAGAACACACCCAGAACTTGGCCCGCCCTGCGACTTCTCAGCCCTCGCCCGTGCCCCCCTTCCCTCCTCCGGTCCCACGTGCAAAGCTGATGCCCGGGACCGGGATCCACCTGCCGGGCCACACGCTTGCCGCCTCGGCCGCCGTGAGGGCATTTTCGGGGTCTCCGCGACCTTCTACCCCCGGTCCGTGTACACGTGTCCCTCCGCAGCCTTCCCTGCCGGCTGTCCCCACTCCATCCGGACCTTTTAGGAACAGACTTCGCACGGGACATCGGAGCACTTTTGCACACTTGCTTTGCACAACTTCTGCTGGAGAATGGGGCCGCTTCCGTTTGAGAGGAGACGGCCAACGGAGGGCTTCTGAGAAACTGGCGTGTCGATTCTTTGCCAACACGAGAAGCAAGAATGAAAGAGCTATGTGGTTTAACCCCGCCTCCAGTTCCGGAAAGCGAAATGGCTTTCTTTGAATGGTCCGACCTCATGTGTCACCGGGCATGAACTTCTCCTAATGAGGGGTGCCGGCGTGGCTCAGCGGGTGAAGCGTCCCGCTGGTGATGTCCACTCAGGTCATGTTCTCACGCGTGGTGGGTTCGAGCCCCACGGACGGCACAGAGCCTGTTTGGGATTCTCTCTCTCTTTTTTTTTTCTCTTTCTCGCCCCTCCCCCACTCTCACTCTCTCAAAATAAATCTACTTAAAAAAAACAAAACAAAAGAAAACAAAAAAACTTCCCCTAATGAGAGCATCGCAGAGGGTGCATTCTCCTCAGAGTGTGACGGCAGGCCACAGAAGAAAGCAGAGCTAAATTATTTTTTGGATTGTATTTTTGCCTAGGTTTGAGGACACAGGCATCTCTTTGGTATTTTTATTAATTAGCATTACTTTAAACATAGTCATGTGAAGTATTTCTATTTGGCTCGATTTTTAAAAAACATTTAATTAGAGAGAGAGAGAGAACACGAGTGGGGGAGGAGCAGAGAGAATCGGAGAGAGAGAGAATCCCACAAAGTCTTCAGGCTGTCAGCTCGGAGCCCCATGGGGGCTTGAACCCATGAGATCATGACCTGAGCTGAAGTCGCTTAACCGACTGAGCCACG
>PJEM01015701.1:0-28948 GCA_004023845.1 Helogale parvula | reverse complement strand
CCCCTCCCCCTCTCCTCCCCTCCCCTCCCCCTCCCCTTCTCTCCAGTTCCAATTAGAGGAGATGTTTCCTTTGGTGGATTCCCAAAACTGTTTCATTTTATTGTGTTAATTAATATTAATACCATTTCTCCCTTTGTGATGATTCAAAAAAGCTCTCGTAAACAGAGGCGCGATAAGGAGCAAATTGCCAGCACCCGCCAGACAATGGGCCTGCAAAAGGGTAATAAGGCGAGTGCAGAGAGAGAAAGCAAGGTTTGGGTCAGCCTCCCCACCCATTTAGTTGATGCAAGGTTGAGCACAGCCTGAAAGCCCTTGAAGCACTTCGAATATGCCAGGCAGCCTCTTGGCTCTGCGATGGGACACAGTGACAGGATCCAGATGCTGATAGGTGGTGTTAATGGAGGGTCACGTTTGGACAATAGTATCCATCACTTGCCTCCTGGCTGCTCTGTCACACGGAGTCATTTCTGACTGCTCCATCACTTGGATTTGGGATAGAGTCAATTATTACCTTCACCCTGGCAACAGGATATACAAATCCCTGCCAAAAGGACATTATTATTATTATTATTATTATTATTATTATTCCTGTCCCTCTCTCCTTGTCCCTTTTAAAGAAGAAAATCCTAAGTATTCAAAAAACCCCGTCTGTGTTAGCCTAACCCACAGCTGCCGGGAAAATGCCCATGGGATAATGGCCGCTTAATTAACACAAAGAAACTTTTGTGTGAACGCCTGAATGATTACTGCTGATTTTTATAATATTATCAGTTGCCTAAATTAAATCGTGCCGGGATGTTTCTCCAAGTTTTGGAAGAGTCCAGCTTAAGGTCTTGGGGCTCCCTTTAAAAGCGCATAGGAAATGTTTCTCTCCTTTTGAGAAGTGTTTGCAACTGAGGGGAAAAGAGAAGTTGAATTAAAAAGGAAAGGAGGAAGAGGAGATGGAGAATAGAAGAAGCCCTTTATATGGTTATTGCTTATAAAGTTAAGAACTCATTTCCATCAGGTTAAAGATAAAGGAAATTAAAATCCTGGGGCGCCTTTTGTAAAGGGAATTGGGACGGATGTTAAGGGGTGGTGCTAAAGACCATTTACACTCTGTCTCTGCTTTCTGGGACGGAGAAACTGAACCTTTTCTCAGAAGAGTAGTTTGTTTTCTCTAACACCCCTTGAGTGGGGCAAATGGGAACATAAAACACCCTGCATTTCCCTGATATTTTCCCAAACCCTGGGCTTCGCTTTTTCCTCTTTTCTTCCTAGCTTGCACGCCCTGTAATTCTTGCAGTGTATTGCTAGATAAATGTGCAGGTAATGGGGTCTGAGAAAAGCAATCAAGGTTAGAAGTCAACTAGCTCCTCTTTAATAATTCACATGTCATATTTCTTCCACTATGTCAAGTTTGCTAAAGAAGATGGACAGGGGCTGACGGGTAGCCATTGAGTTTATTATTCTAAGCCTCAGAAAGGAGGCTTCTCCCATAAAAAGTGATGTCCCCTACAAAAGGGCTCAAGCAGTTCAAACCTTCCTGAGTTGTGTCGTCTTGCTCGCTCTGCTTTCCATTTCTTCTGGAAATATTTTGACTGGAATATTTGTAAAGATGGGATGGGGAGCCCAAAAATATTCCTGGAGACGTTGCCTATTTCTGTGTACCTCTCCTTACCAATGTGGCCCCTTTCCTCCTCACTAGTGCTTTCATTCATATTCTCTTCCAAATGGCAATTCTGGTCCCTTTTTTTCCCCCACAATACAGAACACCTCTGCCAGGTCAATTTCAATGACAGATGACAGCTCTTGTTTTAACTTTCTTACAGATGACCTCTCTTCTTTGCACAACTTTTCCCCCTCCGCCCGGGAGCACTGTTTGTGACCGCTTCAGGTATCTTTACTTACATCTCTCTATTCTCTTTCTTTTTGGAAGGGTGGGGGGGGGGGAGTTTGAGATGTGTAATTTCCTTTACTGTCAATAATTGGCTCTTTCCAGAAAGGAGGGACACAGTATAGAGAAATCAATGAAGTTTTAAGCACATTTAAGTTTAGTTCTGGAGAACAAGTTGGGGTGTGTGTGTGTGTGTGTGTGTGTCCAGATTCCAAAAAGGAAGCGAGAACAAAAAGATAAAGATTGATTTTTATGTGGTAAGACTGGGCCCCCAAAGCAGAAACAAGCAGTATATTCTGGCGGTTTGCATTTCCCTGTGGCTCATGCTGCCCCATCGGATTTCTAAGCATTCCAATCGACACAGATCAAGACGGGCGGTGATTTCGTTTACAATTTCTCTCTCCCAATCTTTTCAAAAGCCAAACATTAGAGGAAGGTTTTCCATTGGGGGGGGGGGGCGCCTAAAACTTTTCCTAGGGGTTACTTTTTCAATGAAAAGAACCCTAGAGTTCCGCAAACCTTTTTAGCTGATTGGTTGTTGTCCGGAGGTCCTGTAGAGAACAAGTGTTTTGCATGTTTCAGTTCTGAAGAGTTTGCAAACCAAAATAACCCAGGACATCGGTCATTGGGGAAATACAGTTTCATCTTCACGGTACAGTGATCATGGATGGCCCACGTCATGACAGAAAAATAGTAGTACCTCCTGTCCCATTCATTCTGTAATTTCAGTGCTATAAAAATTACCTATATGTTTCAGGCGCCTTTTCCATCCAGTTTAGTGGCTCTTTAAATTCGGCATGTTTTCGCAGCAGGTGCCCACAGTGGGCACTCACAACCAGTTTTTCAGCCTTAGTTGTTATAACAGGAACCTTCCCAACTTGTAGATCTATGTATCTGTCTGACAAAGTTGTTGGGGGGGAGGGATGGTTAACTGAAAGTTCCAGAGAAACAAACAATGGTTTATTTTTTCTTAATCAGGCATATTTGACATGAGGAGAATAGTTTTGAAGAAAAAAAAAACTTAGAGGAAACGATTGGATTGAGGTTAGAAGAACTAAATTAGGATTGCACCGGTCTTGCACGGTGTGGGGGGAGGGGTAAACTGGGTCCAAGACCGTCCATCCAAGAAGGTGTCTATTTAAAACCACTCCCTACAACTTTTTCAGGTTGTTACATTTTATCCACCTGGAACATCAGCCAAACGCTGGAGCAATTTTTCAATCCCCGTCCCCAGGACCCAGCCCCTCTTTCTTGAATGGGAAATACAGCTGAATCCTAGCTGCCTGTTTACAGTTTATCTAATTTCGCTCCCTCCTCAACCATAGAAGTTCTTGTTTTATTTACATAATGTTTTTAACCGGGCGGGGGGGGGGAAGAAGAGTCTGTAGGGTTTGGGGTGTTATTTTTGTGTTTAACGCACTTTGCTGTGGCGCACTAAGTATTGCTGGTAGAAAGTTTCTAGTTTTGCGGCTTTGACTGAGCTCGAATCCTTCAAAGAAACGAATTTTGGACGAGGCTTGCTTTTGAAACGACTAACCACACCTTCTCTAGATTTCAGAAATGGGAACAACATTTGGGTAACAGATCACCCTTTGGGGCATAAAACCTTGCCCTCGAACTGCGCTGCTCCCGCATTTCTGCAAATAAACTGCACCACCGCTACCCCGACCCCCACTCAACTGGCATCCTCGAACAAGCCCAAATCTTGCAAGCTCACTTCCATGTGGGGCGTTGGCTTTGCGTTCTGTTTGGGGTCCCCTACGCTACTCCGAGTTGAGGGGCAGGCAAGGCAGGTCTGAGCACTCAAAGAGACAAAACTATTTTCCACTGGCGATGGGTGATGAAATGCATTTGAAAAGCTGCCAGGGAGAAAGAGGACGTGTTCCCCATCCTGCAAAATCAGCAGACTTAACAGAAACCCCCAAGGCCGCCTCGCCCACCTTGCAGAAAATAGACGTCTGCTGGATTTTTTTTGACTATTTTAACTAGGCGAGAGGATGTAAACTCGGAGGAAACCCAAAACCACGCAAAGAAGATCTAGTGGAAGGATGTGTGGGGCCCACCTCGTGGATCGTAGGAGGAACATCCCTATTCTCGCAGAGGTCCGCAAAAATCACTGCTGGGGAGACAGGGAAACGCGCATTTGCTGCCTGGAACCTAAAACGCAAATTTGCGCGGAGAGGGGCGGCGCGAATTTTCTGGGCCGATCTCGGGCTGCCGGCGGCCCGGCTCGGGAGGGGGCGGAGAGGGTTGGTGGGACCCGGAGCTCCAGGGCGCCGGGCAGTGGGGCGCAGGGGGGCGCAGGGGGCGGCGCCCCGGCCCCCGCTCGGCCCCCAGCGCACCCGCGCGCCCCGGCGCCCACCCGGGCGGAGCCCGCAGATTCCATCTCGAGCCCGGCTCACACCTATCATTTGAGGCCATCTTCGCTCTGTCTTCCAAACATCTCGAGCATTTGTGATTCCGCTCGCCGCTCCTCCTTATTGAGTTCTCCGTGTCTCTCGGCAACTTGTCATAACCTGTAATAAAATGCCCTTTCTGGCGGGAGGTAGAGACCAGAGGCCAGCCGTTCTATTTGCAACTGATAGCCCGGGAAAGGAGCCGCGGAGGCCTCCCTTTTGTCTGCCTCCCGCGTTAACTCCTGCGGGGCCGGCCCGGGGCTCCGAGATCCCGGCTGGGTTGGGGGCGTCCGCCCCGGAAAGCAGCCCTGCGGCCCCCTCCAGCCTGCGGGCTCGGCTCTGGGAGAAAGTTCTGCGCTTTGGGGGCTGCGCGCACAGGTGTTGCTAAGGCGCGTTCCTCAACACGAGAAGGGGCTGTTTGCACTTTTCGTCTCTTCTTCGTGGTCTTCTTCTTCTAATGGGGAAGGGGGTGAGCTTGACCGACAGAAACAGACCTGGATGGGGCCACATGGAATGGTACCCAGGTCACCGCGGCCAGCATCCTGGGAGCTTCTCCCTGGGTTGGGTCTTTAACCGGTCGGAACCATTCCTTAATTAGGTAGACCCATCCTGTAATTATTTTCGTAGCATATATTCGAGATTTTTCTATCCGACCTGTGAACGTTAAGGGTTCACACGGACTGCGGTGTAAACTCACCAGGGATCGGGAGCCCGCAAGGGCCGGGAGGGCCGTTGGGCCACCCAGCCCGGGGCGTGCGACCTTCACCACGGGGCTGAGCGCCCCCTCCCCCCCAAAGCGCACTCTGGCTTCGAAGTTTTCTCCGGTCCCAGCTGTCTGGACCACCCCTCTCCAGCAGACCCCCATTATGGATTTAGAAGGACCTCCCCCTTCCCATTTCGTCTTACCTGACTACCCCCACCACCAGATGTCCCCTTAGAATTCCCTGAGGTCAATGATGGAAGAGGCGGAGTCCACCAAATATTTTTCATGTACCTTCCACCGTCTGTGACGGAAGTCACCCGCTTGGGGAGGAGGGTTAGGGAAGTCTGGTAAGGGTGTCAGGACTGGGAAAGAGGAGCCAAACCAAGATCCCAGCCAGGGTCTTTCTGAGGCCTCATTTTGTCGTTGGTTTATTTGTTTAAAGAGGGAAGTAGGGTGGCCAGGCATAGAGACGGTGAGGGTGTCCCCTCCTTGACCCCAAAGGCCCCGTGTCCAAACCCACAAGCCTTCCTCCGGATCCCCAAAACGAGGAGGGGGGCTGTGACCGTTATTCTCATCCAGCTGTGAAGCAGAAACAGCGTCCCCTGGGCCTTCCTCCTTGACCTTCTTGGGGGGGGGGGGAGGTTTCTGAGAGAGAGATGCCCATGGACTCTGGGCTGCCTTCCACATTCCCTGTGCCACAGTTCACACACTCTACTGATTTTTCTACTGCCGGAAGCTAGTTAAACCTTAGTAAACAGTCCTTGAAAAACCCAGACCACGTTCCATCCCCTAAAGGAAACCTGCAGAAAATGGCCAGCTGAACTCCACAGGCGATTTCCTTTTTGGGGGATTGGGGGATGGGGTAGAAAGAAGAGTTGGTGTCATAAATTGTGATAAGAGATGAAAGTGGAAACATCTGATTTGAGAGGAGGGGTTAGTTTATTATTCCTCCACATAAAAGTCCGTTCTGTTTAGTTAAGAAAAGAAACAAACCCCAATGCATCTCTGTCTTCTGCAGGAAAGAAACTGGTGAGATCTAGTGGGGAGGAGCTTAATGGATCTGGGAAAACTTAAGCAGTGCTGGGTTTGAATTCCCCAAAGGAGAAAAAAATTAAGAAAAAAAATAGCAAGAATACAGAAAAGGCATTTGTATTTGAACGATTGTTTTAGAAATACTCCACTGCGATGTTTCTTGCCATCCCTCATTTATTTCTCTTTTTGTTTGGTTTCTCAAGCTTGATGTGTGTGGGTCTCCAGGACGGCCCGGACTTGGGCATCTGAAAGGGGTTAGTCTGCTATCAGTTGGGCAGGTGTTGCTGCGCTTATGAAGGTGATTATTACTGTCCCTTTTAATCTCTGGACAAAGCCAGACTCCCTTTACCCCCGCCGTGTGTCCTCCTTTTTGTAGAAACTATGAGGCTGTGGGTCCTGGAAACAGTATTCATTTAGAACATTGTTCAGAAACACTCAGGACATATTTGAGGATCCTGACAATTATAGCCCCATTCTCCCCAGTTAGCTCATAGGCTCCATTCAGAACGAAGCTATTTGGGGGCATGTAAAAGCCAGTAAATTTCCCGATGCACAAAAGAAAATGGTGCTTTCTGCCCACTGCCTATTTCCACTCGAAAGGGAATAATGCCCCAGTTACCACCAGGCCTGACTTGATTTATCTTGGTTAATAGGATTAACGTGTCAGCCCCTCTCAAGAATTTCCAAATGCAGATCTGGAGTGTCGCTGACTCACTGGTGTCCTTTTTCCTCTCTGATGGGCATAATGATGCACCTCCAAGCAGAGGGCCTTTGTCCGGTGGGAGCAGGCAGATTATCTGTCTCCAGTGAAATAAGGCGTGTTGCAGCCACCTTTGCCAAGACTCAAAGCCAGAACCCAGTCACTATAAAATAATTGTGTCACTGCCTCACCAGTGCCCTGTTCGTGTTTCATTTATCTTTTGACTGTAATTGAATGGTTGAAAAGCAAAAATGTAGACAAATTCCAGCTGTATTGAGATCTGTTTCTTCCTCTACTACCTCGGCCCATCATTAGATACTTTCCCTCTCTGCACAGGAGGTCAGAGTGTATAAATATAAATTGCATTTTGCATTACTTCTAGATGAGTGAAGCTGTCAAAGCAATAATATGAGCTTTCAGTCCCACATTCTACCACTTCTTTCCCATTTTTTGGCCAAGAGGTCATGTGCAAATTGAACGTGACAACCCAGAAGACATGTCCAACAGACTCGTATTGTTACCCCGTGCAGCCGCCTGGCTCATAACAACATTAAGCCCACATTAGTCTCCAGCCTCCTCCGCCAGTCAGGAGCTCCTAACCATGGGACCTATGCTTGGCAAAAAGTTCACTTCGATGGTGACATTTCATCTGAAAGTGATAAGAAGCACTAATCTAAAATTTTTTTCATCCAAGATTCATGAGGATGCCATGCTTAGAAAGAGCAGGCCAATGTCTTACAAGGCAAAAAACAAATAAAGCAAACAAACAAGGGACAGGTGACAAGCCAAAGAGCCCCCAACACACACATCCACACACACACACACACGAACATATACTTGCTTCTATTTGAAATTAGTAAACTTTTCCAGAATCCAGTAGTAATGTGGTTGGAAATCATTTTCGTTATTGTTTGAACCACGAAGATGTCGTTCAGGAAGTCATCTTAAAATAGAGAGTGACCTTGGACTCTTAATAATAGCAAGTTCTGGTTAGCACTGTTGTAACGACCGAATTGCGTAACACAGAGTTGTAGCAGCTTCTCACTGTGATTAAAAGAGAGCCCTCCTCAAACTACATTGTAGCAAAAGCATTAGAAATTGTCATCAATATGAAGGATACTCAATGGCTTAGAGGATTGGTAATTGGCTACCAATGTGACCCATTCTTGTCTTGCCCAGATTGCAGTTAACACAGAGCTGTTGTTCGCTGACAGGGTGTTTGATGGGTTCTAGGAAATGAGTGGCTGTTTTCATTCCTGTTCCAAATGGACAGGTGTCTACATCAGAATTGGCAACCTGGTTGGCACGCTCAAAGAGTGGCCAAAGGGCGAATTGTTTATGGAGAATAAACTTCCCTCCCTCCTGTGATGCTTGTGCACACATGTGAGTGCTGGCAGTGGGGAGGGGACGGCGATGGAGTTACTGGAGGCAGAAAGATGGATAAGGGTCCTTGAAACTTCAGCAGGCTGACGCCCTTTTTGTTCTGAATGGCCGCCATATGCGACCGCCTCTCTCTTGTAGCTCATCTTGTCCTTAGCACGTTGTACTCTACGCGCGTCAATAAAAGTCCATGGGAGGCACTTAGCTGTCCCTAGGATCCTCTTATTGGTCTCTACAACTAAAACTATAAAATGAAATAAAATAAAATAAAATATAAAATAATAAAATAAAATTAAAAAGTTTCTTACAATTTCTTAAATAAACCTTATTTTCACACATCTTTCTTTTCTCACAGAAAGTGTCCTTATTTTTTACTCTTTTATTATTTATTATGTTATATTATTTATCTTCATTATTATCATCCCTTCTTCCATAGGCCAGATGAACCACGTGCGTTTAATACTTAATATGTGTGTGGGGGGTGACTGTGAGGATCACACATACTGATGCCTGGGCCCAAATTAAGAAGTATCCCTCTTATCCTCAGTGGGTAACATCACAGTTCATCACATTATACCTACGTGGCGATCTTCAGGTCTGTAAAAACATTTCTCTCTCCTTTCGCTTTTGCATATAACCCTCATGATCTTGAGTTGTTATTTATGCAAACGATTTTGATTTCCTGAGTGTTATTAAAAAGCAGCGTATGAGTTATATGCTTGGGGGGGGGGGAAAATGCAAATCACCATGTTGCCCCAGGACCTGACATCCTTCAATTATCTAACCTCTACTTTCATAAATATTAAAGTTGTTTTACGTATAGGAAAAACATACTTTAAAAAGAATTTTAAAAAAGAAAAAAAATCCCACCTGGGTCTATCTGTGGACCTGAAGCGGCCACTATTATTGACCCTGAGGAGATCTGCATTTAATTTGGGGCAACCTTTTCAGGATTATTAAGAAAGTTTAGTTTTTCCAAATTTAAAACTTTGAAGTTTCCTCTCATAAGATTGTATCATTCTTTTCCTTGGTCTTGACTTTCCTCTTCTCTTCTTAATGAGGTATTTGTGTAAATCTTATAATCAGTGTTCAGTTCATTTTTACTCCTCTACATTGCCAGAAATGACAGCCATGAAGGTCAAAGATTTGGAGCGAGCATCTCGCACCTCCGTGTGATGCATTCTATGACCTTGGGCACATCCGGTAATTCTCTGAGCCTCTGTTTCTTCAGCGGTAATATGGGGAGACTAATGGTCCTTCTTTTACAAACTGGTTTGAGGATTCATGAAATATCATGCTTTCCACCTTTTTGGAAAGGCGTGAGTCCTGAATCGGTGTGAAAGCCCCCTCACTGCCGTCTTTGAGGATGAAGTAACCTCTCTAAGTGTTAGAATCTTCATCTGTAGAGCAGACGTAACAGCAATAAGTTCGTACATAAAGTGTGGGAGACATTTGGCTTAGCGGCAGAACCAGAGCGGGCAAGAGTGGGCACTGATTTGTTGCGGCCTCATTCAGAGATCCAGTGGAAATGAGTAAAAGGCTCACTTTGGAAAGAAATTCATTCTTCGAGAGTTCCACTTAGCAGTTCTTCAAGCCCAGACAGAGAGGCTGAGCCGGTAGAGGATGGCATGAATGAGGGCCAGCTGGGAACCATGCCCCGTCATCTTTCTTTGTCCCATGATCTTAACTCACACCTTGGTCTTGCATGAATTCATCCCACCGGGGTGGGGAGAGAACCCCTTGCAAGAGTGGGTTGGAGTAGAAAACCCAAGTCTACCACTACTGCTGAAGAAAACAGACAAAAGAAGGCTCAGGGAATGTGTTTCACTGACCCAGAGAGGAGTCTTAAGAACTGAAGGAGAGGGGCGCCTGGGTGGCTCAGTCGGTTAGATGTCCAACTTCAGCTCAGGTCATGATCTCACAGTTCGTGGGTTTGAGCCCTGCATCGGGCTCTGTGCTGACAGCTAGCTCAGAGCCTGGAACCTGCTTCGGATTCTGTGTCTCCCTGTCTCTCTGACCCTCCCCTGCTCACGCTATCTCTCTCTGTCTCTCAAAAATAAATAAAAAGCATTTAAAATATTTTTTAAAAATAAATAAGAAAGAACTGAAGGAGAATGTAAACAGTTGGAATATATTGTTTACTTCCTGATATTATGAATTCACTTCTACATATAGGATCAAACTTTTCTGGAATTCATGCATAAGAGTAGACTGAGATGCCATTTAAAGATTCTTTTTAAAAGAACTCAAAGAGACCCTGAAGCCAGCAGCCTTCAGTATTTACAGACAGAACCAGTTCTTGGAAAATCTGCCCTGACTGGGAAGGAGTCATGAGTCCTGGTTCTTTGGAAACTTTACATTAAATCAGTGGCTAAGTTTTATTTGGGCCTTTGGGGGGCGGGGAGGGGTGGCCTATATATCTGGAATAATATTTCACGTTGAAAATAATATTTCAAAGCATAAGAGATACCCTTGTATATCAGAGTTCACAAGTATAATCTCTCTGGGGTATGGGGGAGTTGGTAAAAACTGGAAGTTTCCAATCTTAAACCATTTATACATAGCACAATGAAACAAAATGCTTGTGCCGGAAGTATATAACAACACTTCTATATAGAAAACCAACGGTTCCTTGAATGATTAGATAGAAAACCAGTTTATTTAGATAGACCCTACTGTTGATTCATTGTATCAGATTTGGGGCGTGTGTGTGTGTGTGTGTGTGTGTGTGTGTATGTGTGTGTTTCTAGCCTATCAACTGCCCAGTGATATTTAAAACCCCTAACATCTTCAGTTCAGCAATAAAGCCAGATGGAGTTGGGTTCATTCCATTCTCTCTAAACATAACTGTCTCATTCTGTAAGACGAAATTAGATTTAGTGAAAATTAAAATGTAGGCAAAAAGAAGATACTCGTCTACGCAGTCACCACTGAAGACCCACATAGCCGAGTGTCTGGCATTCGCCTGTCATCTGCTTTGCTGACCATAGGGAGCAGCTCAAATGACAGGCATACAGATGGATGCATTGTGTGATTAATGGCATCTACCAGGCCTGGTGGTGGGGATGCAGGAAATGGTGACAGCCATGAGCTGGTCCCCTTTTTGGTTTAATGCTCCTTCCAAGGTTTGAAGTAGAAAGGAATCAGGAAAGATTCCAGCCTCATTTTTTTTTTTTTTTTGCTAGAAAAGCTGAAGGCACCCTTCTTGCTTTCTCCAGAATCATTTGCCAAGACCAGACCTTTGATGGCCAGCCTTTTGATTGGTCCATCAACACTACATTCTCCCTCCCTCCCTTTTCCTCTCCCTTCCTTTGTTCCTTCCTCTCTTTCTTTCTTTGTTCTTTCTCCCCCTCCTTGCCTTCTCTTTCTCCCCTTCCTCCCAAGCACTGTCTCAGCTCAGCAGCCTCAGAATGCAAACTAGCCTACCAGTGAGGGCTCTCCACTGAGTCACTAAAAAACAGATGGAAGAGTGTGAAATTGGGAAGGGTCTGAACAGGAAGCATGAAGATCTATACCAACCTCCAACTTAGTGCCTTTGAACTTCACCTCAGTCACTGTCCTGCCAAGTGGGTCATTCTTAAATATGGGACTTCAAACACATCAGGAATACAGGGGACCAAGATTCTACGACTAGAAATGGACCAAACTTGAGGCCCCAGTCTTGGGATCATACCCAAGTTAAGAATTCTTTGCTTTGCTGGCTTTCACATATTTAATTTGTCTTTAAAAAAGTAATCAAGGCATGCAGAAGGAAACATCCAAACTACCAATGCCCCCCCTTAAAAATGTTTTAATGTTTATTTAGTTTTGAGAGAGAAAGAGACAGAGCATGAGCAGGGGAGGGGCAGAGAGAAGGGGAAATATAGAATCTGAAGCAGGCCCCAGGCTCTGAGCTGTCAGCACAGAGCCTGATGTGGGGCTCAAACCCAGTAGCTGTGAGATCATGACCTGAGCTAAAGTTGGACAGTTAATCAACTGAACCACCCATGTGCTCTGCCCCGCCTTTTAAAATGATTATTTATTTTTGAGAGACAGAGAGAAACAGAGTGTGAGTGGAGGAGGGCCAGAGAGAAAAGGAGACAAAGCATCTGAAGCAGGGTCCAGGCTCTGAGCTGTCAGCGCAGAGCCCAATGCAGACTAAACTCATGAACCATAAGGTCTGACCTGAGCTTGATCCCACAACTCATGAAATCATGACCTGAACCGAAGCCAAGAGTCGGACGCTTAACCAACAGAGCCACCCAGATGCCCTGACAGCTTGTTTCTTTTTATTGAAATGTACTATTCCAGTGTCTGAATGTTTCACACTTCGGTTATCCATTCAGCTACTGAAGGACATCTTGATTGGTTCTTTGCCAGTTATGAATAAAGCTGCTGTAAACTCATGGGCAGGTTTCTGTGTGGACAGAAGTCTTCAACTCACAGGGAACTCAGAGTCACCAAGGAATGTGATCACTAGATCCTATGGTAAGAGTGTGTTTACTTTTTTAAGAAACTGTCAAACTATCTTCCAACTCAGTGTGGGGTTATGTTTTGTTTGGAGTTGTTTAAAAAAATTTTTTTACATTTATTTATCTTTGAGAGATGGAGTGAGACAGAGCTTGAGTGGGGAAGGGGCAGAAAGAGAGGGAGACACAGAATCTGAAGCAGGCTCCAGGCTCTGAGCTGTCAGCACAGAGCCCGATGTGGGGCTCAAAGCCATGAGCTGTGAGATCCTGATTGTTTGAGGTGGTTTCAAAGTACATATTGGTTAGCAGAATAGGTACTTAGCAATGACGGAAACCCAGACCCTGCCACTAGCTCCTGATAGACACCGAGGCCAGAGCCGCCACGGCCCTTTGGAGGAACTCAGAGTCCACCTCAAGAGCTTGAACTTGATCAAGCTACAGGGATTTACTTCTTCCCTTGGCTCCTTACTTGCTCCGGGCCCTTAGGCACTATTCTGTTCCCTCAGCTGAAGTTAGGCTTAGTAATAAGTACTCAGACCCTAGGGTTCTGAGAATTAGGGAGATATCCCAGTTGGGCACCCCACTTGGTACAAGTAAGTGCTCCATAAATGTTAATTATTTTTATAGCTTGTTACAAAACCCAGCATCTTTCCCCCAGCCCCTTCCCACAATAGCCAGTATATTCTTTCCCCAACGAATCTGTGGAACAATGCATTCAAGGGAGCCAAAGGCAGAACAGTTTGATGCATTGTATAATCCGGTGGGGGGGGGGGGGAATGTGTAGCCGCTAGAATAAAAAGAAATCAAAACTAGAGAGGAAACGTCTTTACTTGTGGAAGGTTTCGATCGGCAGAATAAATTCCCTCACTCTCCTCTCACCCCGGATTCCCATTACTATTTCTCTGGCTCCGAATGCTCTGGGGTGAGTCCTGGATTATGAAATGCCCTCTCTCTGGTGGCCTGCCAAAGCCTGCCGTCAGACACCCAGGCTAACCTGGCACTGGCCCACGGTAAGAAGCCTCCTCACCCCGAGGGCCTGACTAATGCTCCTGTTCTTTTCTTTCTCAGACAACGCCACAGGCAGGCGGAGGGGGGAGGCCCATTAAGCAATCCCTGTGCTAATTTTTTTTTTTTCTTTGGGCAATTCTTAAATGATGACATAATGATGTGTGCTAACACTGTGAAACAAATGCACTGTAGCTGTTTCTCTTTGTGTTGGGTTTAGTTTGGAAATTAACGCACAAACCAAAAAAGAACTTCTCTCCAGTGCATTCCTGATGAATAGTCTATGGCTCCCACAACACCCACACACTGGTGGAAATGGAAACACCTTAGTGCCTCTACCGGCGAATTTGCCTTCACAAGATCAGATAACTAGTTTTCCTGTTTTAACTTCATGGGCAGGGTTTAGGTGTCATGAGGTCAGAGTGTATGGAATTTTTTTTCTTTTAACTAAGGGTAAACAGTGAAACCCGATAACTTATTCAGGGCATATGGCTCAAAAGCAGGCACTCGCTAATATGAGTCACATCGCGTTAATAAAGCACGACACTAAGGGCAAATTTGGATCAAAATATTTTTGATTCGCTGTAAAACTGAAATCTGACAGCAGAGCTCAGAATCCTGCCGAGGAATTACAAACAGGGTAGGTCTGAAAAGTTGAACCGTGGGACACGTGGGTCTGCAGGAGTCGTCCAAAGGGCTGGCCGCAGCCAGGTTTGAAGACTGTTCAGCCCATCGGTCCTGTGGGAAGGAGAACAGGAAGAGGACAGAGGGTCAGAATGAGCAAGGTCTTTCCTCTTCCTCTCTCCCACCCCTGCTCAAGGACCTCACCATTCCTACACGGCTTAATGGCATCATGAGAAAAAGAAAGGAAGAACAAAGGAAAGAAAGAAAGAACCAGTCCCCAGGAGAGATCTCTCACTCTAAGTTTCCTTTGGGTGCACTGGAAAAATCCCTCTTCTTTTCTAGAACATTCTGTGCTTTAAGGTCCAGGCCAGTGAATCTGGATCATGGCGAATGGCACAGTTTCCAGAATCAGACAACGGAAACCAACTTGAGTTCTGGGTCCACCCAGTGGGCTCTAGGATGTGAGCCCTTGTCCTCCAAAACCTCACTCTTCTTTGGCTGCGAAATGGAAACAGTAACAGTAAGTAACATACCTCCACTCTAGCTGCAGTAAGGATCCCAGAAAACAACAGTGCCAGCACAGCCTCTGGTGCACAGGAGTCCAAGTGTCTATTGCATTACAGCTGCCATCGTCGCTACTTTGAGGGGACTGCCCAGTTATGGATCTTGTTTTTCTGCCTGGAACAGGAAGTAGGCAGGAAAGAAGCTGGTGGTAGCAGCGCTCAGGCAGGGACACTAAGCCTGGGCCAGACCAGCCTTTTAATTCAGTTCAACAAATGCATTGTGAGAACCTTCTCTGCTGAAGACCCAGTAAGGGGTTGTCACCAAGATACAGGTGACACCACACTGTCCCTGCCTGACCAGCACTCTGCCTACCCAGGGGAATTCCACAAACATGGCCGTCCAGTTAATGAGGTCATGTCAAGTTGGAGACAGTCCCTCAGAATAAGAGATTGGCCTCTGAATCTGAATTAATAGACATTTATCCTGATCTCTATCCTCTACTATATATATACATTTATATATAGTATTTTATTCAAATATATAGTTATATATGTACATAGTATTTGAATACAATAATTTCTGTTTAAAATCCTTTGAAAATATGCCTTGCAGGGGCATCTGGGTGACTCAGTCGGTTGAGTGTCTGACATCACAATGTCGCGGTTTTAGAGTTGGAGCCCCTCGGCGGGCTCTGTGTGTATGCGCTTGCAGGCGCTCTCTCTCTCTCTCTTTTTCTCAAAAAAAAAAAGAAAGAAAGAAAGAAAGAAAGAAAGAAAGAAAGAAAGAAAGAAAGAAAAGATGTCCTGTAAACTGCTTTAAAATACATCTAAGCAAGAGCTGTGCCCTATATATCATTTAAGAAAAGCATGGTTACAGGGGCACCTGGATGGCTCAGTTGGTTAAGCGTCCAACTTCGGCTCAGGTTATGATCTCACGGTTCATGGGTTCGAGCTCCGTATTGGGCCCTGTGCTGACAGCTCAGAGTTTGGATCCAGCTTCAGATTCTGTCTCTCTCCCTCTCTCTCTGCTCCTCCCCCATTCATTCTCTCTGTCTCAATAAAAATAAATATGAAAGTTTTTTTTAAAATTCTTTTATAAAAAAAGAAAACCACGTTTCCAAATATTGAAGTCCTACAAGGGACTATACACTGTGTCTGCATCCAAAGTATTTGTCTGCCACTGTGTAGATATGGTTGAGTTGTGGCTATTTAACAATTCGGCACACAGCCTCTGCTTCAACTGGAATTTCTTTCTGGTTATGAAAGGGTATCTAAGTCAGAAATGAAATGATGGTGTGGGACCCTGCACTGACCCCCACCCCAACCAGGCTTCAGAACATAGTCTTACATTTGCAAAAGAGAATCTGTATCTGAGATAGCTCTCCAAACCACTTGCCTCTGTGGGGCCAAACAGGGAAACACATTAGAATAGATAAAGAGAGGGGCTGCTGGGCAGCTAAGTCGGTTAAGCGTCCGACTTCAGCTCAGGTCATGATCTCACCGTTTCCCAAGTTTGAGCTGCACGTCAGGCTCTGTGCTGACAGCTCAGAGCCTGGAGCCTGCTTCAGATTCTGTGTCTCCCTCTCTCTCTGCTCCTCCCCCACTTGTGCTCGCTAGCTCTTTCGAAAAAATAAATAAAAACATTAAAAAAAAGAAGAATGGGTAAGCAGATAGTCTATTAAACTGAGAAGTTAAACTAATTCAGCAAGAATTATTTGGAAGAAAGATGTGGTCCCACACTGCATTCTTTTTTTATTTTACTTAAAAAACATTTTTTTTGAGAGAGAGAGAAAGAGAGAGACAGCAGGAGAGGGAGAGGGGCAGAGAGCGAGGGAGACACAGCTTGAAGCAGGCTCCAGGCTGTGAGCTGCCAGCACAGAACCCAATGCGGAGCTCGAACCCATGAACTGTGAGATCATGACCTGAGCGGAAGTCAAATGCTTAATCAACCACTCCCTGCTGCATTCTTGATGTTCAGTGCATAGTAACTCCAGTGGCAGAGCTCTGCTGGGCTCTGAGGAGGCCTTTTTGAGCAAATTTTCTTTCCTACTTAAGGCTGAATATCTCTTGGTAACCTGTCAGTCATGGGTACCTGGATGGATACATGCAGGGGGACTAGAGCTTTTATCTCCAGGGGCATTTGGAGCCCTGCATTTCTCTTTCTGCACCAAATAAAAAGATGAGCAAGGGGAATATGACCTTCACCTTTAATTTTCTTTCATTGTCAACCAAGTAACCCTTTTCCTGGGTGAGAAAGTTAAAAAGTTGCTTGATTTTTGTTACTTTTATGGCTTTGCCTACAGAAAGGAAAGAAGGGAGGAAGGAAGGAAGGAAGGAAGGAAGGAAGGAAGGAAGGAAGAAAGGAAAGAAGGTAGAAAGGCAAAGAAAAAGGAAGAAAGAAAGAGAGAAAGGAGAGAGAGAGAAGGAATGTTTTGAAAGCTAATATTAAAGTACGAAGTGCCTGAGAAAGCATCATTTCTCTCAGGTATGTGAGCCTGATACTGAAATCTCTCTACACCAGGTGAGCTTCTTGGCTGGTTTACAGGTAAGTGACCTCTGCCGCCCTCCGCTCGTATCTCTAGGCTGCCCCTACCCTATAGCCAGGTCCCCATCCAGGGAGGGGGAGACAGCGATGCCGATGTTTGGCATCTTCTTGAATGTCTAATGTCCTCTTCCCTGAAGTCCTAAAGCTACTTCAAATAATTTTATTGTCATAATTACAACTCTACCTAATCTTTATTCGATTTGGGGAAAAGTACACCCTTTTGTCCCCGAATAGCTTTCCAAATAGTGTCATTACTCTTTTCAAAGGTGTTGCTGGCACCCAAGCTCAGGAGCAAGCCCCCGCCCCCACAACCCTGCCAGCCAGCCACCCGCCCATCTAACTCCACTGGGTTCTTCTGCCACAAGATTTGTGTGCTTTGTGGATGACTTTTCTCGCCCTGACTCCTCCTTCCTTCAGCCAACTTCCACCCTCCCACATCAGTTTTAACATGACTCCCCACCAGAAACCTTCAGACCCCCCCCTCAACCAGGACCTGGACTCTTAATCCATGAGGCTCTGGTTCCAGACTTTATGCAGTTGTTTTTTGAGTGTTTGTTTTCTGCTCTGTGAGCTCAGGGACTATTGCCTTCTTACCATTGTACCTCAGTGCTTGCACAAAATAGGTACTTAGTAATCTTTGATGGGAGTAAAAGAGAGAAGAAACAGAAAGAGACAGAGGGAGGAAGGGAGGGAAGAGGAACAAGAGAAGAAGGGGGTAAAAAGATGTCACTGTAAAGGCATTTCTAATTTATCATTACCCCCCACACACATGCACACACTCACTGACCTCTCTCTTTCTGTGTTCCTCCTCCCTCAATTTTCTCTTTAGAGAAACACCAAAATTAAATAAAGTTAAAAGCATCCTTGCCTCACTGTGTACCCCAATTTAATCCTTCATTTTGGTCATTCTGGGCCCCCACAATTCAAATATATTTCAAACCCAATTTACTCAGCAAGCATGAAATATCATGTCTCTCCCACACACATCTCAATAAATAAATGACAAGATATGTTTTATTAAAATACATTTTTTCATTTAAGTTTTGAAAATCTTATAGAAGTTTTAAGGCATCAACGAATTCCATCCTGACAATGGCATTGCAAAACTAATGAAATTATATTATTTGGGGGTACAGATAGAGATGAGGCACATTTTGGCGTATATCTAGACAAAATAGGGTCTTTGGATAGCTAGACATTTTACTTATTTTATTTCATTAGTAACTAATTCTTGAGGCTTTCATTTATTTAATAAAATGATGTCTGTCCTACTTAGGAAAAATAAGACTTACTTGCCCCTAGGAGGTGTCAACATTGGAACACAGTTGTGTCCAAGCCCCTTTAGGACATTTCCCATGGAATAAAAAGTCCCAAGTTGTATAGGCTGTAAGACCAGACACTACACAGTGTATGAATTAGATAAAAATTCTTCCAAGAAATGTTCCCCTGTTTTTGATGAATTTCTCTCTCTTCTTTTTATTTGTGCAGAGAAATCAAGAAGTAATAACGAAAGAATGAAAGGAAAAAAGGAAGGGAGAGAAAGAGAGAGAGAGGGAGAGAGGAAGGAAGGAAGGAAGGAAGGAAGGAAGGAAGGAAGGAAGGAAGAATATAGTACAATAGCATCATAGAGGAGAATGCCACATGTTCCTCTCCGTTATGGGTCTTCACCTCTCACTTCCTCACCTGAAGAAGTGACGTAATAACAGGGATGACAGAGCTCCAAAGCAGGGCAAGAAATCGAGTGCATTGTAGACTCACTCATGACAGGAGATTTCAAAAGTTAGAATTACTAAATCTGGACTGGAAAATAAGAGAGATTTACTTAGGCATTTTAGGCACTGAAGATAAGTACTGGCCAGTAAAACTGATGGATCCTTATTACATTGTCCCCAAAGAGACCACACTGCGCTGTGTAGTTAATGCTAAGGAAATTTAAAGCAAGTTATAGGAAATACTTCTTCACCTGGTAGAATTCATTCTGAGGAATTTGCTGCCACGGGCAGTCATAAAATCAATCACCGAGTTGGATTTTTCGAAGGGGCAGGATAATGTACGACCCACTCTTCTGGCTAGTTGGGAAGGATAGAAGAATCAATTCACCGGCTTCTAGGAGATCACAGTTGATTACAAGTGGGGTCAGCAAAAAGAGGTCCCCCACAGTTGATCAGGATAATTAAAAAGTGTTTGCCCATGCTCACATGTCCTGGAAGGAAATAGGAGATAGGATATAAAGATCAAATAACCTGATCCATTATGACAAATGTTTTTAGACAGGGACAAAACATTAGACAATGCCACGATCAATTCCAGGACCTAATTATAGATGTTCCTAAAATGCTTTCCCACCAAAGCATTGTTTTTCCCTGGCAATATAAATATTACACAATGTTTTTGTTTTCTGATCTGATTCTCTGACAAGTTTTCTTGGTGTACATCTACCGCACCTGAACACACTTAACATTGATGACTTGCTTTTCCCAATGGAAAGGAGAGTTCAGCAAAAAGCTGCAAATGCCGTGGAAATATTGGCAAGACAATGCTAATTTTGAGGCTGTCACGATGACGGTCAGTAATAAACTTCTTTGATAAAGTCATTACAGGCTAAATTCAGCATCTTTTTCCTTTTAAATTGATCTCACCTCTTTATCTTCTTTTTCTTGGACATGTGTTGTCTCTACGACTTCCCTTTGCACTACCATGGATGTATCAAAAGCAATAGTGCAGAGAAAGACAAATACCATATAATTTCATTCATATGTGGAATTTAAGAAACAAAACAAACGAATAAAGAAAAAAGAGGCAAACCAAGAAACAGACTCTGAACTATAGAGAAGAAACTGATGGTCACTAGAGGGGAGGTGGGTGGGGGATGGGTGAAGTAGGTGAGGAGAATTAAGGAGTGCATTTGTGATGAGCTCTGGGAGATGTATAGAATTGTTGAACCACTATATTGTACACCTGAAACTAATATAACACTTTATATTTAAAAAAAAAAAAAGAAAAAAGCAGGGGCACCTGGCTGGCTGAGTCAGTAGAGTGTGAGACTCTTGATCTCAGGGGTTGCGAGTTTGAGCCCCACTTTGGGTGTAGAGATTATGTAAAAATAAAATCTTTAAAAAAATAACAATATTGCACATTTGACATTCTAACTCATGAGCTTCAGAAAGAGACACATAAAAGACATTTCAGGTGTGATTGGAGCCTGCATTTTTGTTGGGGCACAAAAGAATGACACACAGTCTATGAAAAAGAGCAATCTTGGTTTCCAAAACTACAAAACAGAATCTTGAATAAGTCTTAATAAAATCGAGTCTTTGAATTTCAAAAAAAAAAAAGTGTAGCAGTGCTGAAAACCCATTACTGTCACCTCCTGAAAACCAGAAAATGTTACCGACTTTAAGGGACATTGACCTGTCTAGTTTTATCACCTATGTTATGGAAAAAGCAAATGTAAAAAAGCAAAGGTGTCTGGAAGTAAACCACCATAATTAGAAATAGTAGTTCTAACAACTTTTTCTTAATTTTTTTAACATTCATTCATTTTTGAGGGGTGGGGGAGGGACAGAGAGAGGGAGACACAGAATCCGAAGCAGGCTCCAGGCTCTGAGCTGTGAGCACAGAGCCCGATGTGGGACTTGAACTCATAAACTGCGAGATCATGACCTGAACGGAAGTCGGACGCTTAACCAACTGAGCCACCCAGGCACCGCTTGAAATAGTAGTTCTCATGGCAACGAGAAAGAATGAAATCTGGCCATTTGTAGCAAAGTGGATGAACCTCAAGGGTGTCATGCTAGCAAAATAAGTCAGGCAGAGAAGGACAGATACCATATGTTTGCACTCATAGGTCTAACAGGAGAAACCTAACAGGGACCATGGGAAGGGGAGGGGGGGAAAGTTAGGGAGAGAGAGAGAGGCAAATCATGAGGGACTCTTGAATACTGAAAACAAACAGAGCTGAAGAGGGAGGGGCAAAGGTGAAGGAGGGTGATGGTCATGGAGAGGGGCACTTGTGGGGAAGAGCACTGGGTGTTATACGAAAACCAACTTGGCAATAAACTATTAAAAAATAAAAATAAAAATTCCTCATCTTGAAAAAAAGAAATAGTAGTTCTAATCTGAACTTAAAGATAGCCTTGTTTTCATAAACATGTTCTATGAAAACACCATCCTGACTAAAGAATAAGAAAAGATGAAAGTATATATTTCCGTGTTAATGTCAGCGAAGTTTTCTCTCACTGCCATTTTGCTGCATTGGAAACTAGAAGGCATTCTGAATCCGCTCATTGGACACCTCATTGCTCAAGTATTCATTGTGGAGGGGACCATCTCTGGAGCCAGACTACCTGGTATCCAGCCTTTTCTCTGCCTCTTATCAGCTGGGTTACCTTGGGAAAGCCATGCTTGGACATCCTCATCCATAAAATACGTAGAACAATACTGCCTACCCCATAGGACTGTTTGTAAGTTTAAATCAATGTAAAGTAACCAAAAGTGTGCCTGGTGCTTATGAAGTGTTCAGAAGTTATTTTCCTTCGATCCCCAGAAAGCCTGGGTTTTAAGGGAAGTCGTCTTTCCCCTGGGAGAGAGAGAGAAGGACAAGTGGAGGTAATTTCCTGTCTCATGGATTTGGGGGTCAGAGTGGGAGAAGCTCCCATTGTTACACTCCCTCCTTCTTCCATTCCTACTCTGTCCCCTCCCACTCTCCTGCCAGATTTCTCCATAAGTCCTACCCTTCACAACCCAAGTGTCCTCCCTTCTCCTACTTGCGTCTGCTCTTCCCCTGGCCTTCCAGAGTTGCTCTACTCTCCCCCAACCAAACCCCCATCTGACTCGCTCACACTCACCCATCAGCCCTCTGCTCAGAGGTCATCCCTTCGGACAATTCCCCAGATCTGAGTGGGGTATTCTGATACACTTGCTCATCGCTCCCTCTGTTTCCATCACCATCTCTCATTAGCTGTTTACTTTCTGTACCCACCATCAGACTCCAAGCTCCACTTGGCAGGGTCCAAGTGCGTTTGGTCCTGTGTGTTCACCATTGGTCCCCGTCACTGAGCTCCACTTCTGACACACTGCTCAAAGTCCTGAAAGGCTCCAAGAAGCAACCATGATCAAGTGGACGCCTGCCCTTCATAGAATCATGCTATTTTCATTTGCCTTTACTCTGCCACACCACGTGCTGAGGAGGGGACGCTCAAATGAAATGGCTGTGTTGACCACTATATGATGGAAAAACCACCATCAGGGTTGATGGAATTTAGTAGCTTATCTTTTATAAAACTAACATGGGGAGAGACACCTGGGTGGCTCAGTCAGAGGAGCATGCGACTCTTGATATCAGGGGTTGTGACTTGGAGCCCCACGTTGAGTGCAGAGATTACTTAAAAATAACAAAATCTTAAAAAAAAAAAAAGACACTGGGAAATCCATAATGCACTCTGAATTGGAAAAATTTGGAACAAAGTTAAATGCAAGAATTTTTTTCTTTGGGGCTTAGTTAGTCTAAGAAGAAAGATTCAAATGCTGTTGTCTTCACATAAGTCTAAACTCAATTGTTCAATCTCATTGCCAAGTTCACATTTATCTGCTAAAGTATGCAAAGAGCATTAACCTTATAATCTTTTAAGTACACACAGCATATACTTGGCTTTGTGGTGGGCAACTGGAATGGGAAAAAATAAATCAAGCAATTAGAAGACAAGTATAGTCTGGTGCGAGCGCAGTAATGTTTACAACTAATTGATCACAGCCAGTTACAAATTTCTTTGTTCCTTCTCTACTTTCATTGCTTTTCTTGACAGGAGAAAAAGGAGGAGGAGGAAGGGGGAGGAGGAGAAGGAGAAGGAGGAGGAGTCAAAAGAAGAGAAGAAGGAGAAGGAGGGGAAAGAAGAGAAGGAGGAGAAGGAGGGGGAGGAGGAGGAAGAGGAGAAGAAGAAGGGGGAGGAGGAAAAGGAGGAGGAGGAGAAGGAAAAAGGAGGAGGAAGGAGGAGGCAAGTATAGCAAGGTAAAGGACTGATTTGGGCAATTCATCCCTCCCATTTCACCCAGACCTGAAAGTTGCAGTTAATAGAGGCAGAAACATGGAACACTACAGATGAACAATCCCGTTTTTTATTCTCTCTTTGTGAATGCAGGCTGAAACTACATTTTGAGATTCAACAATAACTAGCATAGTCAAGTGAGGCCATATAGGGACCCTCTGCTAAGCACTGTCCAGGCATTATGCCATTTTATAATCACAAGAATCCTTTGAGGTGTGGAATAATTATAACAATACAGATGAGTAATTTGAGGCTAAGCGATTAAGAAATTTGCCCAAGGTCACACGATTCCCAACTGGTAGAGCCAGTCTTTAAACCATTGGTCATTTTGATTAGAGTTTTCTCCTTAGATACTAGCCTACGCTCCTGGCCTCACCCAATCTCAGATACCATGATGCAGTGGGGAAAACTTGAGGTCTGGAATCTGAAGACTTGCACTAATTATCAAGTTTGACTCCATCTCGGTTTCATCATTTGTGGTATGAGAATAATAATGTCTATCTTGCCTGCCTTCCAAGCTTTCATGATGGTTGGGTGAAAGAAATGCCTTACATACAAGAACTTGGGAAATAGGAATGTACTATACAAATATCAGCTGATAGGGTTTGTTTACAAGTGGAGTCTGTTGATGGATTTGTACGAATTCAGTTAGTGTTTAGGGAGTAGTTTATGCGTGACAGTTGGGAATGAGTTCCACCCAAACCAGATATGATAAATGGATGAAAATGATGGACTTTGCACACACAGATAAATGGATGTGATTTGAAGAAGGAAGTGTCTGTCCTATAACCATGCTCTCCAGGTGTGGGGAACTAGTAATTGGCACCTAAAGAAAAATAGAACATCAAAGACAAGGTTCTTCTTCTGAACACAGCTGTGCGGGGGCCAGCACTACTCACAGATTAAGCAAAAGCAAATCCATTTGAATAACAGGGATTTCTTGGGAATTAAAAGATGATCTTATCTAAAGAATAGACCAGCATTTCCATATTTATTTACTTGGAGAAGACTGATCCCTTATAAGGTTTTAAAATTTTGTTTGATAACCTATACATCTTCCCCTCAATGTATTTTTTTCCATATAAAATGAAAATGTAAAAGGTGTTCTCCATTTCTATTACCTTGCTGGGGAAATGTAGTGTTAAAGAGAAGAAAGTAACTTGAAATTCAATTTCTTCCATCAGAGTTTTCCACCTGTCCTTAGCATTGTAACTCTTGTTCCTTTTCACACAAAATAATACCCTTGACTAGAATAGTATATTTTCTCTCCCGCACTTGGTGAGTACTCAAGCATATCATTGAGCAGGAGAATAGATACCTGTAGTTTTTCTCTGTTCAACATCCATTCCCTCTTCAGGTAAAAGCATCTCCATTTCCCTTTAAGACACCATCCCCTTTCTCTAGTCTCAGTCCGGAAGATTCCATTGGGGCTGACTCCACTTATTGTTTCCATTGGTTGGCAGGTGGCCTACCCCTGACCAATCAAATTGATGGTAATTTTTTTTTTTTTAAGTCTATGCCTGGGACCCAATCAAGACCTCTGGGTATCAAACCTGGAATGTTTGGTGCAACTATTGAGAAAGAAGCTAAACTTCTTTTTTTTTAATGTTTTATTTATTTTTGATACAGAGAGAGATAGAGCATGAGAGGGGGAGGGGCAGAGAGAGAAGGAGACACAGAACCGGAAGCAGGCTCCAGGCTCTGAGCTAGCTGTCAGCACAGAGCCCGACGGCTCGGACCCACGAATGTGAGATCTGACCTGAGCCGAAGTCGGAGGATTAACTGACTGAGCCACCCAGGCGCCCCAAAAAGCTAAACTTCTAAGATAGCATCTCTGAGGTGCTAGTAGCCATCTTTGCTGCCCCTTGAAGCAAACCTACTTGAGGATAAGGCCAACGCAACGAAAAGTGGAGCCAAAAGATAAAAACAAGTTTCCTAGGGGCATTATTGGCACACTTATCTGTCCCCGTGTTCTTTTCCACTATGTGAGCTAATACATTCTCTTTTTGATGAAGCCAGTTTCTATCGAGGTTCTATTACTTGCAACGGAAAGCAATCTCAACTCACCCAAGGGGATTTATCAGTTGTGCAATGTTTCTATGAATTACATGGTTTGTCTGCCAGGACTCTGATAGCTTCTCAGAAATCGACAGAAGAGATCGAAAGAAAATCTGTGGAGCTGGGATTTACTCCCGGTGTTTCATTTTTCCTCCCCATTCTTGATCCCTTCAGCACGTTGACTAACAGTCACAGCAAATATGCACACAGCACACGCAAGACGACAGGTGCTCTTTTCATCCCATGTTTTTGGTATAATCATTATCCTCACTATACTCACTATGGAAACCAAAAAGAGAATTCAATGTTCTAAAAGACAACCAAGCACTTGAGATGGAATTTTAGCCTGGAGGTAACACCTTCCAGATGTTAACAGGTATTGTATTTGTATCAACAGAAGAATCTATAAAAAGCACTTTGGTTAAGAGTCAAAGTATCCTGCTCATTCTGTCACTGAAAAGCTGTTGAAATTTCCTTCACACCAGAAAAATCAAGAATGCTGGGAAACAGGGAGGAAAAAACTAGCTTGTGCTGTAGCACTGGTCTTGGAACTCAAAGCTTTGGATTCTAGTCCCATTAATTGGCTGTATGAGCTTGAACATACCATGTCATTGCTCCAGGTATCTGAAACTAAGCCAGTGACTCAACCTGATGATCTCTGGTACACTGATGTGAAGCAAACACAAGAAGTTTCTTAAACATGACTTCTGAAGTTGAAGGTTCTAGGTACATGCAAGATACCATTAAATTTTTTTTACATTTATTTATTTTTGAGAGACAGAGAGACAGAGCGTGAGCAGGGGAGGGGCAGAGAGGGAGGGAGACCCAGAATCTGAAGCAGGCGTCAGGCTTCGAGTTGTCAGCCCAGAGCCCGATGCAGGGCTTGAACTCACGGACCGCGAGATCACAACCTGAGCCAAAGCCAGCTGCTTAACTGACTGAGCCACCCAGGTGCCCCAATACCATGACTACTTCTAATGTCAAAGCTTTGCATTTGCCTGAGTAGGAGAGAATATTTCCTTCGTTGTGGTACCAGAGGATATGGCCTAGCAATCCTCCACGTCATAACCAGAAAATAAGCCTTGTCTGGGATGGGATAGGAAAAAGAAAGACTAAAAAGCACAATAAAAGTCCTCATTCTCCAGCCACACTTGATGATTTCTTGGACATATTCTTGAACTCTGTAACATTTTTGGGTCATCAATTTCCATAAACAAAAGAGTTAGCTACTTTATAAATAATAGCAGAAGTAATACTTGGCATCAAAAAAATTGGGTTTTAGTTACCGGTTATACCTCTAGTTTATTTTGTGATCTAGGACACAGCTACCCCTAGGGCTCAATTGTCTTGAAAAAATTGAATTATATAATGTGATGGGCATCACTGCTGGCTCTCCTCTCCCTTTCAGGCACGTAGAATATTTATAGTTATTCTTGGACATGTGATTCGTTCTTGCCAACGGCACATGAGAAGAGCTACCTGTCACTTCTGGGCATGAGACTTTCCAGTACTCTCTTCTCTTGCTATGGCCGAAGAGGATGCCACTAATTCAAGAAGGTCTATTTGTGGGTGATAGAGCTGCCATCATCGGCCCGTTGAATGGGTATTTGGAACAGAGTCCCTTTGCCAACCTGCACTGGCACGAAGTATGACTAAGAAATAAACCTGTTTTGTTATGCAACAAACATTTTAGTGCTGATTTGTTACAACAGCATAACCTAGCTCATCCTGAATAATAAAATAATTTTCTTTTACTTGGCTACAGTTGCTAGGCATATATGTATGTTTCTTACACTGAAATAATGGGGTTTAGAGGAAAAAGAAGCTATGAACCCCACAGACCTGCTAGGATATTTTCCTTTATAAATTGTAGAGAGAGATGGGGGTAAGGAGAGGCCAAGAGGGCATTCTACAAGATCTCCTTGACTGTGACTTCCAATTTTTCCCACTAGGACTTCAAAAAAAATTAAAACGGGTGTTTCATCTTACTAAACGTCAGAAAAATGGATGTCAAACTTGAAAGATACACATATTAATGTAAATTTGTAGAGAACAGACATGTAGAGTTACCATAATTAGATATTACATTGAATATATTGGTCATATATGTTTGCAGATATAGCCCAAGAAACTTGCAAAATAAGGACATTTTAGGAAATCTAGTAAATAGCGTCATATCCCTGGCTGTGCTCATTATATCTCTACTTTCAGAACCAAGAAGTTTGTTCAAACCAGCTAATGTATGGTACATTTTCTGTATTCCTGTTTTGCCAAAAGATCAGAAGACCCCTTCAAGGAAAACACCAAAAGGTTAAGAATAAGAATAATGGTATACTTGGTGCAAGGAAGCAAGCCTAATGAGAAGGATATTTTGCCTGTGTTATCTGAAGACTTTCATGCTTTTTATCAAAGGCTTATATAAGCCCTAGACTTCCACCTAAAATATAAAAACATAATGGGATTCATCCGAAAAAAGTCATTCGCTTGGCAAATCTCGAAGTGCCTTTAAACAGAAGCACATAACGGGAGTGAGAAAAGACAGGAAAGGAAGGAAGTAAAATGGTTCCAGCCCTACTTTTCTTCTCCCCTACCTCATTCTACATGGTTGAGAGGTAGACAAGAAAGTGGAAGGGGGAAATAAGGGAGAGTACAGGAGTGGACGAGGGTAGAAGACAAAATTGGCAAAGCATGCAAGGTTAACATGATAAAGAAAAAGGAGGAGAGAGTAATGCAGGAGTCTCATATGATTTCAGGCACGGTCAAGTCAAGGTGAAGCAACCAAATGAGGAAGAGGAGAACCACTTTGTGACTTGACTCCCTCACTATGTAGCCTTGAAATCTTCTGGTTGAGTCATTCCTGAAATGGCCCTTATAGCTCAACCCTCAGAATTACAGCTTAGAGATATGCAGGACCCACGATCAAGGTCACCTTGAGTGGTGCAAGGGGAGCCTCCAAGTACATTAAGAGAAACCCGTCCAGAGGCAAAACCAAATATGGACAGAAGGCCATATGGAATTGATAGAACAGTATCATGAGTGTTCAGCACCTTCTCCAGGGTCCAGTTCTATAGGCTGTAAGATATGTCCCTGCTACCTCTATCCTATCTCACCAGGCTCCTCCTACAGTAGCAGAGAAGTCCAACCATGCTTTAATCATACTTCTTGTCTCTAGATTTTCAGGCAATCCCACCATATGACTCGTGGGTAAAGAGAGAGCTGCCTATGAACAGCCAAATAGTCTAACAATGTAGGAACCATAAAAACTTATAAAAAGGAGCAAGTTTTGAGATACCTATGGCATGCCAGCTGGTAAACTAAACCTTTTCATACCTTGTCTTTAAAAAAAAAAACCTTGAGCGCAGGGTTTGAAACATGGCGGACGACGTGGACCAGCAACAAACTACCAGCACTGTAGAGGAGCCTCTGGATCTCATCAGGCTCAGCCTGGATGAGTGAATTTATGTGAAAATGAGAAATGACAGAGAGCTTCGAGGCAGATTACATGCTTATGATCAGCATTTAAATATGATATTGGGAGATGTGGAAGAGACTGTGACTACCATAGAAATTGATGAGGAAACGTATGAAGAGATATATAAATCAACAAAACGGAATATTCCGATGCTCTTTGTCC